>JAQZBX010003698.1:45841-64110 GCA_029593785.1 Cabassous unicinctus
TACTGACAGAAAGGTCACCTTGGAATGTAATAAACAAGCCCTCCAGTCTCATGCTAATAGGAGCTGGGTGGGGAAACATCCTGAGATTATGCCTGTGAATTGCAGAAATGTAACAAAGAACTGAGCTATTGACCTTTAAGACTTGTTGATTTCAGTAAGATGTAACTGTCAAGTATCTATTACCTTGCACATGCTCACTGGTATTTTCTTTGTTCTAAAGCCAGAATAAAAGCCACACTTTGTGAGGTGGCTGGGCTCTTCTCTCCATATCGGACAGAGAGACCCCTGATCCCAGTTTCTTCTTCTCTTTGTCTATTTCTTTCCCATCCGCAGCACCGTTTTCACTGATCCAGTTCCTGAACGCCAACACTCTCCAGCTAACTGCTTCCCCAGGGAGCATCTCTAAATTGAAATTATGTACATACCTCTGATGCCATCAATTAGAAAACTTTTGCAATAGGATGAAGCACAATCATGCAAAATCAGCCAACTCTCCCTTATGAAGTCAGAAATAACTCTGCCATTGTTTGCCAGGTTCAAAATTCAGAGTAGCTCAAGGCAAACAGGTGAGTCTTTCACAATTAGACTGAAGACAGAGGACCCAGTAAGATTCCCTTCAGGACACTCTTTGAGATTCACAGGATAACCAAGAGATAGGCTATTCTTGGCTTTAGATTGTACTGGAATTCAAATTGCAATCCTACCCACACAAAAGTTTGCACATCAGTCATTCATCTGATTGTCTATTGTCTGACAATCCATTTTGTTTTCCACTAATCTTTTAATTGATTTTTTTATTTTTGAATACTCTTTAGATTATAAAAATATTACATAAAAATATAAGGGATTCCTATATGCCTCACTCTCTCCTCATCCCACACCGTCCCACATCAACAAGATCCTTCATCTGTGTAGTATCTTTAACAATTGATTAACACATATTGAAGTACTCCTATTTACCATGGACTAGAGTTTACATTATAACTTACACTCTGTCCCACACAGTTTCATAGGTTATGACAAAACATATAATGGCCTGTATCCATCACTGCAATGTCATGCAAGACAACTCCAATGTCCCCAAAATCGCCCCATATAATACCTATTCTTCCCTTTCACATTCCTCAGAACCTCTGGTGGCCACTGCCCCCAAACAATAATAAGTGTTCTTCCATTGCTAGCATAATAAGTCTATAATAGGAGAACCATAAGTCTACTTTAGTTCATTGTTCATTCCCCAATCTTGAGGACTTTGGAATGGTGATGTCCTCTCTGCTTCTAATGGAGAGGGAGATTAGCTCCATGGAGCAGATAGATGTAACCATCCTTCTTGCAGTTGCAGACACTCTTTGTTCCTTGGGATGGGTGTCTGCTCTCCAGTACTTTGGGCTTATCCCTAATCTTCACTCCTTCATCTCCCTGTCAATGGGTGATGTGGTTCCTGTGGTCTAAATCCCAGTGCTTAAACTCCTTACCTGGAAGACAGTTTGTGGCTCAGGGTGTGTCTCCTATCTGTGAAAGGTTGAGGGACATCCTTACTCCCTACTGACAGCAACCTTCTCCTCTGCCTACTGTGTGAGATGTGGGTTATACAAACAGGTATTTCTATCCTTACCATTTGTTAGGTCAAATGGGAAGTAAATATCATGTTGAACTCTTGTGTTGCTCAAACTGTCACACCACCTCCAATTCCTGTGGACTAGGGGTGGGCTGCTGATTCACTCCCAGTGTGCTGTGAAATTTGGAGGATACAACCAAGTATTTCTTTGTGACCTGAGTCCTTGGTGCTCCACATGATGACCATAGCACACAGGAAGCAGGGTAACAGCTGCATGAAGTGGCTGCTTCCATATGGCCATATGTCTAAGAAATCTGTTTCTTTCCCTACCCTCTCCCTGATTATCCTCACTCATTTGCTTCCCCTCAATACTCTAAAGAGAAAAATAATTCCCATTTTCCTCAATCACAACAATGTCAGGAAGAAGCAATTTTCATGCCTTGCATAATGTTTCAGGTCTAAACCCATGTGCTTTACAAAATATTCCTTACAAAATGACAGTGTTTAATCCTGGGGATTCTAGTGGAAACTTTCAAGATTGACAGGCTTCATTGAGAGATTTCCATTCTTCCATAACTGTCAAGACTACATAAAGACACGTGTGGGCTCATTTCAAGGAGGAAATACTGACTTAATTGTGGGAGAAGCGCTGCTGTCTTCTATGGGGTTGCAGATGTGATGTCTTCAGAATTGGATGGTGGAGGGTGATGGTGCCATGTTGCTTATCATTCATTAGCCAGGAAAGAGAGGGCAATTCATGGTCAAATTTTAACTATTGTTCACTCAGTGTTTCATTTTGTTTTGCAAGTATATGCACATTTTTTACTTTAAATTTTTTGAAATATGAAAATGCTTTGTCATATATAAAGAACCCAGCCAATGTATTTCCTTCTTTTTGCTTTGTAAGCAGTCATGAAGAAGAACCATCATCATCTGGGATGCTGTGGCGGTCCTGAAGGTGAACAGCATAAGGAGGGCCCCAGCAGGTGGAGGGCACACTTTTCCAAATCATGTAGGTGCTCTGCTCTGTGGGAGAAAATTGGGCTCAGCTGACTTTGCTGACTTAATCTTCAAGTGCAGGTGGACTGGGGTCTGCCCATGAAATCATGCCTGTGCCTGGTATGATCTTGAAGCATTTGTATTAAAGGTCCAAACTACAGAATTATCTCATGTGGGGTTTTTAAGAGAAAAAATGTTAGTCCATAAGCCATTCCTTGATACAATTCTAGTAGCTGGAAGTGGAAACATCCACCTTTGGGGCCTGTTAGTGGAACTCTCAAGTGAACAGAAAAAGTGCAGCTACCATAACTAAATGAATGAATAACACAAATAAATTAGGTTCTATTGGTTTATCATGGGAACATAAAACCGTAAACAGGTGCAATACAAGTAAACACTGAGTTTCCTCTGGATATAATCACAATATTTCACATTCAATTTTTAGGTCTAATAGCATCCTTATTTTCTAAGTGTATTTGCTCAAGCATAATGATAAAATATATAATCACTAGTTCAGTCATAGATTTGTATCTAAACCATGCAGAAAAGTACAAAGTTCCCATATATAAACCCACATACAAACCCAGTTTTACCTATTATTAGCACTCTGCATTAGTGTCTTACTTTTGTTGCAATTGATGAAACAATATTGTTATGATTATACTATTACATAGTCCAAACATTACATCAGGGTTCACCTTTTATGTTTTAGAGTTGTGTGTTTTTAAATTTTTTATTCTGTTACCATATATACAAATGTTTTTCAAATAATTCATTATTTTAATTTTATATTAGCTGATACATAAGGCATCTTTTATTCAATAAGTTCACTAGGTTGAAGCAGATAGGTTGTTGAAGTGTGCAACAAAGAGAAAATATTATCCAAATATATATGAGGAAAATATTTTTCAGTTTCTCATTGAATGAAGTCAGTAATTTCAAGAAGATTGAGTACAGAGACCATAATGTGTAAAATCACACCATTATGACCATAACAATCTAACTTGAGGTGCCATAACTCTATCCAAATGTAAAAGCAGACCAAATATGGCTGTTAAATGGAGTAGCACTGGACATAATCAACATTTCTGTAAGTCTTATATAGCTTCTTTCAATCCTTGAAATCACCATTTTTGTTAACATTGGGCTGCATTAAATATTTTGACTTGGTTATGATCTATGGGCCTCATTTTGTCAAGCCAACTTGCAATGCCATCATCAATATAATTTTAATTTATTATTCTTCAGTTCAGAGGGTCCATGCTGTATTTCAGGAATATGAGTGCTATGAAAATTGGGAATAAATGAAAACAATATTTCTAAATATTGTTGAAGTATACCTGCTTGTCCTTCAATTCATATTTGGAAATTCTTTCATAAGAACTTAGGGAACATTGTTTTAAATTGCTATGGTATTATAGCAAATACACAAATTGGGTTAACAAGAGGAATGTATCAGCACACACATTTCAAAGGCTAGAAATCCAAAATCAAAGCACAAGGCAGAATATGCTTTCCTCCTAACATCTCTAGCATTTTGTTGATGAATAGCAACAATCCTTGTGGTTCATTGGCTTTTATTTCTGCCTCCCATTGCATTACAATCTCTTCATTTTCCCTGACTTCCAACTTCTCACTCCTTTCTTTGAGTCCAAATTTCTGCTCTTAAAAATGCCTTCAGATATGTAGATTAACTAACTTCTTTCAGTTTGCCCACATAATAAATGTATCTCAGAAGATCCTATCCTCAAATATGAGTTCACACATTAACTGATAATACATCTTAAAAGGGCTCCATTTATGAATAGAATTATACCCACAGGAACACAGATTAATATTTAGATATATCTTTGGCCAGTAAAAAAATAAATACCAAATTCTTCCCCCTGGAAGTCATAGACATATTTTTAGTACATGAAAATATATTTACCCCATCTGAATTTCATGAAAGCCTAAAGTCATTTCATTTCAGCACCTATTCAGTACCTATTCACATCAAAATCATATGTGAGTGTGTTCCAACCTAGGGAAAATTCCTCTGTATCTGTTGACCTGTGAAAATTAGGAAAAAAAAATTGTTAGTTTTATAAATGTGATGGTGTGACTATCATAGGTTAGATATTGCCAATCTTGAAGGGATCAACTGGAAGTCAAATAGAGGCCATAGCTTCCAGTCATCTTGGAAATTCATCACTGAAATGTCCATTAGATTTCAAGGTAAAAGAGTCAAATATGGATATATTCTTTGTCCACTTTGGCCTCCTGGAGTGACAGTCAAGGGCTTGTCCATAGGCCCTGCTTTCCTTGAATCCAGGGGCTACACCCATCTCTCTCCAAATACTGAAATGTTGTATTCACTCTGCCCCACCTCCTCCAAGCACCATCCTTTCTTGTCCTGAGGAGATATTTTCATTTCTTATGCTTGCTGCCATGGATCTGTGTGTTCCATCTCTATCTGTTTCTTTCCAGGGGCTCTGCTGTGCAGCTCTAATGTGTCACAAGGAAAGAGATATGCAAATCTGGCCCCAACCTCTGCTCCTGGAAAGCAGTTCACCAGTCCCTGCAGTACCTGCTGAGGAGCTCAGCCCATATCTGTGTCCTTCCTCAGGGACCACCCACTTGGGGGCTGCACTGATCTGGGATTCCCTCCTAATCACTGTCAGAGGTAACCTCCCTCCTGCATCAGGCTCAGCTGTGACTGCTCCACATTATTTGTCCTTACTCTGTTGTGTCTGTGTATGCAGGTGTCCTGTGTAGTGCTTAATTGGTGGAGTTGTGGGCTTAAAAGAGACAGCCTGGTGGTCCTTTGAGCCTCTCCTGCAAAGCATTTGGATTCATCTTTTCTGATTATGTAATGAACTGTGCCTCAGTATCCAGGACAGGGGAAGGGGTGGGTGGCAATAGTGAGTCAACCAACTAGAAATACTCAATGTATGCTCCACCAACTTAGGGATGATTCACAAGTCCTAGGGACAACCTTATGAGCACAGCCTCTCTTGAAATGACCAACGAGAAAGCTGTGTAAGCACAGGGAGGGGAAGTCAGCCTGAGGCCAGGCACAATCTCCCCTGCAGGGAGCAATAAAGGCTGGGCTGCAGGGGCATCTGGACCATCAGGGGACAAGCATGACCCAACACAGGAGCAGGAGTAGAGGGAGGTCTTGATTTTCTCTTAGATACTTGCATTTCCTCTTCCTGTCCAGCAAAAGTTTTCCCTCCAAACTCTATTTTTGTTTTTCTTTAGCAATTCCCTGATTTCTCTCATCTTACAGTGATTAATATAGAAAAGGCATTTAGTCTTCTCTCTCTCAGACTGCTGCCAGCAATTATTTTTGGTAGATTGTTGCCAATTAGGATTTCAAACAACTTTAATCCAAACTTCAGTGCTGTGCCAAGAGTTTTGTTTTCTACATTGTCTGTCATAAAATAGTAAAACTCTTCTCACCTGATTGGTCAGTGTAAAATATTAATATGAGGTGTCTTTTTTCTGTGTGTGCTTATCTGCCCTGCATGGAGCTGAAACACCACTTTAATGGCTTGCATCCTTCACTTCTCTGTGGTTCGTGTGTGTCACCATCTCAGTGAGATTCACCAGCTTTCCTTCTTGCCAACACCATGGAAGTAAACATCACCTGAGACCTTCCAATCGCCCTCCATCTCCCTTCAATGAGGCATCCACTCCCTTTATCTCCCCTGCTTAGGTGATTTAGTGACCTCTTCATTCTCACTGTTGCCAACAAAGTTCAGTCCAATAACACCACTCTATAGAATACTAGTCCACCTGAAAACCACATGACCACCAGCTCCTTTTCTAGGCATCCTGCTTCTACTGCTGCTCCCTGTGTACACACAGTGGGGCTTCCTAGTGGTTTTGGCATAGTGTCAACCCCCAAGGTTCTGGTCCATCCTTAGAATCCCCCTAGAAGGTCACAGGTATGAATGAATCCTAGGAAACCTATCTTAACTTCAATGAATATTTCTAGAAACTCTGAGGCATTTAGGGTTCTTTAAAACTGAAGTAATTTAACAATTCTTATTGAACATCTACAAATTACAATCCCACCTGTAAATTATTCTTATTAACTTCAACCCAAAGCTCAAATCAATGTAATGAAATGTCATAATTTGTGTGAACATTGAAAATAATAAACTTGAAGACTTGTGTCAGTATTTAGGAAATTCATTAATAAGTCACCGATAGTAAAAAGTATATTATTGGCACAAATGTGAAAATAAATTTTAAAAAGCCAAGAACTGATTACCATTTTAAATTAATCTTTATTTTTAGGAAGAATAGCATTTATAATCAAGAGAAATGCACATAGAAGAACATCAATTTGACCACTACCTCACACTAGAAAGACAAGTAAATTTAAGTGGACAAAGTACTTAGATTAATATTCCAGGAATGTGTGTGTCATGTGTGTATTACTTATGTTTTCATGAGCATATTGATGTGTCATTGTATGTGTTTGTTGGTGTGTGATTTTGATGACTGAACACACAGTATAAACCTATATGATTACTTAAAATCTGAATGTTTAATGTCCAAAAATTTAACAGAAACATTGTAGAGATATTGTAAATGAAAATGTTGCAATGCCTAAGGCAGATAAAGGAAATACCTAAACAAACCACTCTATTTGTTAGTAAAAATAGAAAGAATAAAATGTCATTATGCTATTAATGAAATATTAGTATCAGTTTACTAAAGACATAACGCTCTCATGCTCGCTATTGGTAAAGGAAATGCTAATTATAATATCACACATTCACGCATCATAAGATAAATAAAACACTTGATAAACAATACTTCAATCTATCATATTTATTCTTAGGATCTTGATTGATACTGCTGATATTAGTACATACACTTTCACTTGTCCAGGTATCTTTTGGACAATACATCTTTAAAGTTATAATCATGAATATAATATCCATCCCAAAATTCTATTCCATATGTTCTTGTGATTTTTACATTTCTTTTGGTATTTTTTTATCTTTAACAATTTTAAATTTAGAATAATTTCAAATTTACAAAAACCAGATGTTCACATATAAACTTTTTAAAATTTCACATAATTTTATATTCTTACATATCAATAATATATTGGCCATAACCAAAAATTAACATTGGTAGTGATTATTTAATATATTGCAGACATTATTAAAATTTTGGCCATTTTACACTAATAATCTTTATTGGTTCCAAAATCCAATCCAGGACCCCACACTGAATCTAGACATCATGACATCCATATTCTATTCTGGTAAGGGACAGTTGTGCGTTCTGTTTTTAATTAGTGGAATATTATATAGATTGAAATAAGGCAATATGTTGATAGTGCTATTCAAGACATCTATATACAAACCTAATTTTGATCAATGTTTCTATCATCCCAGAGACTGGATTTACAGGAGTTACCAATTAATCATTATGTAATATCGTTCTTTATCGATAATGATCTTACTTTTGTTGAAGTTCACTTTGTCTAAAGTCCATAATGTGTGTGTATATATATATGTATGTATGCATATATATATATATATATATATATATTTAATTACCTTTCTATGTACTTTTATTTAAAGTGACTCATTTGTGTTCAATATATAGGTGGGTTTTATTTTTTTTTATCCAAATTGACTATTGTAGATTTTAACCAATGTTTTGGATAATTCCCTTTATGTGCTTTTTTTGTTTACTTGTTTATTTTAAAGATAGTTAGATTACATAAATGTTACACAAAATATATAGGGATTCCCATGTGCCCCACCTCCCACACCTCCCACAACCTCCCACATAAACATCCTTCATTAGTGTGGCATTTTAATTGCAATTGATAAACACATCTTGGGGCTTTGCCATTAAACATGGACCATAGCTCACATTGTAAACCACACTCTCTCCCACACAGTTATGCATGTTATATGATGATATAAAATGGTCTATATCTGTCATTGCAATGTCACTCAGGACAATTCCCAAGTCCCAAAAAAGTCCTTGTATTACAACTGCTCTTTGAAGCCATTATTTTATAGTTTGATTAAAATCTATATTTTTGAAGATGTTTTCTATTTGTTGCAGTTGGGGTAAGAGGGAGGAATTGTGAGAGACAAGAATTGTAGGTGTTAGAAGTCACTATCTTGCCTCTGACTTCTATTTGTACATATTTAGATACCTATTGAATTGCACATTTTAAATATGTGCAATATATCATGTGAAATTTTATTTAAAATAATCTGTTAAATATTCCAATGGATGTATTGGTATTGAAGGAGAGAGAGGGAGACAGATGATGCATGAAATGTCAGAGACTCTTCAAAATGCATTTGCATTAACTCTGGTTCTGATGACAATTCTTTGGAATTCCTTAGAGTACTGTTCCTCAAATCTCTCTCTATCAGTGCTGTCTACCCTCTATGTTCTTTCTTATTCAGTTAAATTCAGTAATATTGTTGACTAGCCAGGTTACATTATGCTGCATTCAATATCTGTTCATGATAGGATGAGAAGGAAAGGGAATTTTAGAGGCAAGTGTTTCTACATCTGTCACCCTAAGGTGAGGTCACTGAGATTGTGGGTGGCTGACCTGCCCAGTTACCATAAGTGCGATGTATAAAGGGGAGGAACAGTTCAGTTGTTCCGCATGCAGTCATGGTGATCAGAGGTGAGGACACACACAGGTCTTTTTTGGCTCCCACAGGGAAATATACAGTTAATAAGAGACAATGAAAAGATATTAAATTGTTCTATTATCTATAGTACACAGTTAACATTATGTGCATTTATCTCATACGCCATCCTATTATAAACATTTTGTATTATTGTCATACATTTGTTATGATTCATGAAAGAGCATTCTTTTACTATTAACTCCAGTCAATTTTCCACCAATAAATTTCACTGTGTTATAGTGTCCCATATTTTACCTTCTAACTTTCATTCTAGTAACATATACGACCCTAAACTTCTAATTTCAACCACATTCACACCCATCATTAAGAACCATTATAGGTGGAAGAGGCTTTGATTGATTTTATGCCTTTCTTTTATTAATATATTAATATTTGGTTTTAATAATTACATTATTAAACATAGCATTATTAATAAATAAAATATTATTTAATATTTTATTTATTAATAATTCAGATATAATATATATCTACCACATGCTTTTGTTACACCTAAAAACATTTTTGGTGTATTATCAATAGACTTTATTCTCCACATCTTTACAATCACATCTCATAATTTAAAAAATTCCCTTTATTATAGCCATGTAGTGACTATGAAGTTGTAAACTCTGAATATTACTTACATTCCTCTCATGACTATAAATGGTCAGTCTCTATTCATGAACTTATTAGGCATTCATAAATATTCTTTGGTGAATGTCCATTCAGTAATTTTACATAATTTTAAAACATAGTTTTACACCTTCGTTTTAAAATTATTTTTTTATTTTAAAGAAGCTTTAGATTATATAAATGTTACATAAAAATATGTGATTCCCATATGCCCCACTCCCTCACCTTCCCACATTTTCCCACATTTACAACATCCTCCAAGAGTGTGGTACATTTCTTACAATTGATGAAAACATATTGAAGTATTGCTACTAACCATGGACTACAGTTTACACTGTAGTTTACACTCTGTCCCAAACAATGTTGTAAGTTATGACAAAATATAAAATGGCCTGTATCCATCAGGAAAATGTTATGAAGGACAAAACCTATGTCCCCAAAATGCCCACAAATTACACCTATTTTTCCCTCTCTCATCTCTCAGAACTTCTGATGACCACTGCCTTTATATCACAGATAAGATTTCTTCCATTGCTAGAAAAATAATAAGTCTATAGTAGAGTAATAATAAATAGTGGGGCTTCTGAGAGCTCTAGAGACATCCAGAAACTATAAACAGGGCAGACAACTGAGGACTTTGGCACCCTGTCAGGGAGCCTTACTTTGGAATTTATACTAACCAGTGTAACAGAGTTAGGCTCATTTATGGGTTCTCTACACATGACTCTTCTGCCCCTTTTATTTGAACCTATAATTTGCACTATACTTGATAAATATATGTCCCAGACACTTAAATCTTTGGTCCTTCCATGTGCTAGTTGAGCCCTGAATTTCAGTAGAGTTGTAACACCTACTCTCCTGTTCATTGGGTTCACCCAGGACAACTAACAAGGAAATGATAATGAATCATGCTCATCCCATGGAACAGAGAGTGTCTGCAACTGCAGGCAAGATAGTACCATCCATCTTGAATATTTACCTCTTTCCCCTTTTTATTGCAAATGAGTCATTTCATTTTGTTCTTTACAAGAGAATTTAAAAATCTAGTGCTGGTGTACAGCATCAACATAGTTTAATAATCTCCGTAAGTGCCAGAAGCTTTTTCCTTTACTTATTTTTTCCTTTCCTGGGGGTGAGCAAACCCTAGCAACTCCTTCTCACCCACACAAATAGATACACAGGTATTGGATTTTCTTGTCTGTGAGAAAGAATTTATACCCATCTCCCTTCAAGTCCATCAGCCTCCAAATTCAAGGACACTCAGTTCTACATCTGTGCCAACCTATGAGAGCACCTGGTGAGGAATGTAGCCCCTGGTTCTGGATGTGACATGCTGTCTCTTACCCTCCCTTTTCCCATAGCAGCTCAGCTCACATTCCAGTTCTTAATCAGAAGTTCATGATTTGTCCTGTTCATCTGGCTCCTCCTACTTCTGCTGACTTTCCTATTAACTCTGCTTAGGGATGGGGATATTTATTATGTAATTCACCTGACTAATAGTGTCTAGTCAGGATGCAGCATGCTGTATTCAAAGCTATGCTCCTGAAATGATAAGATAATAAAGAATTTTCATCAATAACAGGATCCAAATTGGTCAAGGCATAGTTTGGGTCACTGATGCTGAAGGGGCTGACCTGCCCCAGTGACACAAGTGTGACATATCATTGTCAGGAGCAGAGCATCTGTCCCTTGTGGAATTGTGTTGGTCAGAGGTGAGTGCTCACATTGGTACCCATGTTCTGGTTCCCAGGGCAGTGTTAACACCAATGACAGTGATGATGACAGCAAACAGCTCTGGGCACCTACTCTAAAATTCACAAATGAAATTTCTGTTGTAAACCCCAATTTGTGCCTTGTCAGACTGAGTCACATAGAAGTGAGGTCACATCCTCAGGGTCACAGGGAAGGAGGGGACAGAGCTGCCCCTGTAGGCTTCTAGGATCACAGCCATGACCACAGGATTTAGTGACACAGGACTCAAGAGGGCAGCTCACATGTGATTTTCAAGGGGCTTGATTCCTTGGCAGGGTGTTGACTTCTAATCATTCTGAGCTTGACTCTTTTGTAAACTATTCACTGTGGGGCTATACTGACAAGGATCTACATGTTATTTCCCCTGAAATAAAACCTGGAATTCACTGGCATTAACACAGAAAGTGGGAATTGGGTTTTTCTGGGATCCATGATTGGATCTCTGAATGGATTCCCAGGGCTGATGCAAGAAAGAATCACACAATGGGTGGATTACTACAGTACAAATACACTGACTTGCAGCTCAGGAGGCTATAAATGTACCATCTTTAGGGGAGAATACTTCCTGTCCTCCTGCTAGTCACTGATGCTTTGCCCAAGATCCTGGGCCTTCAATTCCTAAGTCAGTCATCACATAGTGTCCTCATTGAGTCAGTCTCTCTGTTACCAATGCTTTCCTTCTTACAAGGACAACAATCATTTTGGATTAGGGCCCAATAAAATCCACTTTGCCCTCATCTTGACTAACAACATTTTCAAAGGTGTTTCCAAATAAGGCCACATTCACAGGACTACCCATGTGTTTTAGGGAGACATAATTCAACCTCTAACACTGAACCATCATATCAGTGTGTTGACAACCCTCCACTGACTGTCTCTATATGTAAATCAGAGGAGAGGTTGTGTTCCTTTAAGTTTTACTGAAGAAGGGAGTCTTGAGGTGCAGTGTGTCCCTGCAGACTCAGCTAAGTACAGGGAATAAGCAGGTTTAAGGACCTGCTAGGAGCGATAAAAATAAACTGCATGAGGGATTGCCTGTAGTAATTTCAACTCTACAATAATTAATGAATATACATTTTATAGAAGTCCATTGCTAGGAAAAAATATTCACACATTGAGTCAAATAAATTCATTCTGAAATATGACTCATATTTGATTGGATTCAATTTGTCTGAATTCACTGTGTTTGATACATTTATCTGCTGTTTCAAAACTTTAGGCTATCCAATAAAAGTCAGGTAACAGAAGAGGTACCTGCTTATCTATTGAGGAGATTATTGTCCATGTGTTTGTGTTGGATATTTGATAAATATGTATATCCATTAGAGTAGAGACACACTGACTGTATATTAAAAGAAATCCATGTTCCTTGGCTGCACCTGCCTCCCTTATCAGCTCCTTCTGGAAGTTTCTATGGGCTTTAAAAAGAAATCACTGTACTTAGTGAAGTGTAACCCCAGCAAATGGAATGTGTTCTCCTAGAGCTCAACCAACATCTTCCAACCAGAGAAACCCCAGATACAGGGAACTCCCCTGGCCCCTTTGACCTTTGCATACAAAAGTACCTCCCCTGTGCAAATATCCATTTGGGCCAATGGATGAAAACACAACAGACATGGACTTAAATTTAGCATCCCCCTGAAACAGGAAAATATTGTCTGCAATCCATGGGCCTTATACAAAAGAAGCTGAAACCCTTGTGGTTCTTCCTTTTTCTAGTTGTGCTTCCCAGATGTGAGTGTCTCAGTATTCAGATATGAAGGTAAAGGGGATAATGCATCCGAGCACAGGACTAACTATGGTTCTCCTTGTTCTCAGGTGCCCTGTTCCAGGTGCAGCTGCAGGAGTCAGGCCCCAGACTAGTGAATCCCTCCCAGACCCTTTTTCTCACCTGCTCTGTCTCTGGATTCTCCATCAAAACCAGTGGTTTCTGCTGGGAATGGATCTGTCAACCCCAGGGAAGGGGCTGCAGTGGTTGTCAGAAATATGGTATAATGGGGGTACAGCCTAAGCTCCCACCCTTAAAAGCCAACTCTCCACCTAAAGAGACACATCCAAGAACCAGTTCTCTGAGCTTCATGACTGCTGAGGACACAGCTGTGTATTACTCTGCAAGAGACAGAGTAAATGGAAGTTAATGTGAGCTCAGACACAAACCTCCCCAAGCAAGAGGGGCCTGAGCTGCAGGGGGCATTCATGGCCCACCCACAGTAGGGAGCCGCCCTAGCCTCAGTTTCAAGGAAGATTTTGAGAAACCCAGGATTCCTGTAATAAGATAGGGTTTTCTCTTCTTTCTTAAAAGCATTGAATCCCACTACATCTAAATAATTTCATTACATTTCCAAGTTTGAAACACAGAAAATACATTTGCAATGCTATTAGATATTATATGATATTTTATTCACAAATATAATTTTCTTCATTTTGTTCTGGATTAGACTGGAAGTATGAACAAACTTTCATTCAACTAACATTCTGACACTGTGCAGTTAATTCCCAGGATCTAATTCTCTGTCCTGTCTGTGACTAGACAAAATATAATAATCATATATTATTACTGAATTTGCATGCTTGTTTAGTCAACATTGGGACAGATTATTTTATGGTAGAATGATTTCATTTAAATTTAAATTTTACACCCCACTTTCTTTTCCCAGATTGTAAGTAGATATGTATATATCCTTCCTCTCCCAAGCTTTTTAAGTGTCATTACTTGCCCAGATTAGCTCAACACAACAAGTAGAGCCCTATGATCTGAGGGAAAAGAACATAAAGAGGATACAGCCTGACATACCCCTAGGTGCATCATCCATGTGCCTCATCTTGTTTACTCCATCAGGGACAGGGTATATTAAGGCTATAAATTTTTCAAATCAACTGCAGGCTGATCCTGACTTGTGAGCTCACCTGATGGACTTGGAAAAAGAACCAATGTCTCACAGGTTGCAGATGCCTCATGGAGTCAGAGCCTCATTTGTTTTCAAGAAGGCTGGAAGGTCTTCCTGAGTTATCACCTCTGGGGAGGGTGCTTAACTGTCCTGAGAGAAATGAGAGGAAAGAAATGTGGGACATAGTTTTTCTGAACCTTGTTTCTTTGCTGATAGGCTGGCCTTGCCTCAGGGAGCTCAGGGTCTCTTGCCTCACTTGTTAACTCTAAGAAAGTCCCTGAACAGTCTCTGTGCTAAGTTTCTCTTCACCCAATGTTATGATAGAGGTTCCCTTGAGTGCCTGGAGCTACAGAACCAAACCAACATAAAACAAACAACAAAACACCTTTCTGAGTCTTTGCAAATTGTTTCTGCATTTCATGGTGCTCCACATCAGTGTTTAATATTCCTATCAAGATCAGCTTGAGGACAACTGAAACTGAAGTCCTCTGTGTCTTATTCTTTTTTTGACTGCATCTTGTCCTCATCTTGTGCTTACTAGTGGTCCTAGGCATACCTCCATTAACAGGAATGAAAATTCCTCCTCTAATCCCTACAAAATTGACTTTCTTCCCCTCCTAGCTGCTCTATTATATGACTGAAAGCAGGTAATCCTTTTCCCCAGGGCCACTTGTCTTAACTGTTTCTTACACTATTTTAGCTGTCTGAAACCTGCTTCTGCCTCCAGGGCAAGTTCTGTAAGTATGATCCCAGAGTTTCCTGGCTCAGCCTTTCAGGATGCCACCTGATAGACTGGCAATAATACATATGCACCCAATTATGGCTATAGGGTTTACTCTACTCCTTCCAGAACAGTGCCAGAGATCCACTATAGGGGACCAGAATCATTCCACAAAATGCCAGGGAAGGTTCAGGGTCAGGGCAAGAAAGGGTGCCAGGAGTTTCTTCTACCTTTTTAAAGCTTTGTTTTTTGGTTCAGCATTTTTCCAGTTATTACAACCATATAATTGTTCTCTGGAATATTGAGGAAAATATGTCTATCAGTTTTAGCTAGTTGTTAAAAATTCTGTGTAAATACAGCAACTTTGAATCTTGGTCATTGAGGCAGTTTGATTTTTTCTTTCTCTTCAAAGTGTATTTCCTAAAACAAAATAGTTTATTTTTCTTAAATGTCAACTTATGATTTGTTGTTGAATCTAAGAGCTCATCCTCAAACCCAAGAAAATTAGATTTTCTTCTATGCTATCTTCTTGAAGTATTATAGTTTTGTGTTTCAAATATAGGTATATGATCCATTTTGAGTTGATTTTTGTGAAATGTATAAGGTCTTTGTCTAGCTTATTTATTTGGATTTGGATGTTTACTTTAAAAAACATTCCAGTATTATTTCTTGTATATACTACTCTTTCTCCACTGATTTCTTCTGTGCCCTGATAAACGTAAGTTGAGTATATTCATGTGGGTCTATTTATTGGCTCCTTATTCTCCTTCATTGATCTATAAATCCAAACCTACTTAAACATCACGGTGTCCTCATTAATATGGCTTGACACTAAATATTGAAATCCTTCCCTATAAATTGATTTTTATACTTCATGTTTGTGTTAACTATACTAGGTGTCTTGCATTTCCATATTAAATTTAGAATTAATTAGTTTCTCTTCCTAAATTGCTGCTCAGATTTGATCAGGATTGTATGGCATCTACAAGTCAAGTTACAGAGAACTGATTTTTTAACAATATTGAATATTCCAAACGATGGACATGGTTTCTTGCATGAGACTGTTATAGTTTTTGCATATAAATCCTGTATATTTTGTTAGATTAACACCTATGTATTTTAATTTTTGGTGCTGGCTTATTTTACTATGTCTGCAGTAACAGATGCACAATGTGGTGGCTTAAAAGACAGAAATGTATTCCTTCATGGTTCTGGAGGTGAGAAGTCTGAAACCAATGTCCTGGGAAGTTAATGATTCCTTCAAAGGCTTTAGTTAAGAATCTGTTCCTGGTTTTGGTGGTGGCTTGCCAGCAGCCCATGGCATTCTGACCTTAGTTGTTACATGGTGCATTCAGGTCTGTGTCTATTTTGCCTCTTCTTATAAGAACACCAGTCACATTGAATTAAGTGCCCAGCTTACACCTGTACAAACTCATTCTAATTTGCCTAAATCCATCCGTATTGACCTTCTTTCTCTAATAAGAGCATATTCAGTTTGTCTGGGAATGTTTTCTTACATTTTTGGAGGGTTGTAAAATGCAAACCATTATCGATGCCATTACAAATATTATTTTTTCTAATTTCAATGGTTTGCTGCTAGCATATACAAAAACTATTGGCATTTGTATAGTAATCTTTAATCCTGTGACATTGCTATACATAGCTTTTTAATTTATTTGTATACTGAGATTTATGGCAATATGTTGTTATTTTCTATATAGATAATTGTGTTATCTGTGAATAAAGATAGCTTTATTTCTTCTCTTCAATAAGTATAAAATCTGTTTTAACTTGCCAAATTGCCCTGATACAAAGTGCCAGATGTCCATTGACATTTGTAAAGGGATTTATTTGGGGTAATGGCTGACATTTCCAAGACCATGAAAAGTCCAAATTGAGGCATCATTAGAGATGTTTTGTTACCAGTGAGTTATTGATCTTTGCATGATGCCATGTGGTGAAACAAGAGGCCACTGATCTCTGCCCAAGTTTCAGCCTTTCCCTCTGGGATAGCCTTTTCCTCTTGAGCTCTGTGGGCCCAGCCTCTTGGGATTTTGTTCTTAAGTGATCCTGTAGTCCTTGCTCTCCTGGCACAGGATCAGCAGGACTGACTGCAAGGGTCCCTCAGGAATACTGAGCCCAGGGCCCAGGACCAGGTCAGGTACAGGTGGGAGTCAGGAACATTTAGCCCTAGGACCAGTTCAAGGGACAGGTGAGGGGAAGCTTGAGACCACCAAGCCAGGATGCAGGTACAGGGCAGGGGCAATGGGAGCTCAGAATCATTGAGTCCAAGAATGTGAACCAGGGTCAGGTGGAAGGAAAAGTCTGGACCACTGAGACAGGGGCCAGAACCAAGGACAGGAGCAGGGGAGCTCAGCACAACTGAGTCCAGAGGACAGGATCTGGGGCATGTGCAGGGAGACTTTGGAACCATGGATCTCAGCCTCCAGAGCAAGGAAGGTGCAGGGGGCACTCAACAACATGGAGTCCAGGGGCCATGATTGGTTTGGAGCATGGGGAGATCAGGAACACTGAGGCCAAAGCCAGATGCTGGAGAAATTCAGGGCCATGGATCCATGGGGTCAAGAACAGGGGTAGGTGGAAGTCAGGAGCACTCATACCAGAGACCAGGATGAGGGGCAGGTACAGGGGAGCTCATGACCATGAACTCCAGGGCCACAACTAGGGACAAGTTCTGGGGGCAACAGGAGCATGTAGCCTAGGTGACTGGACCAGAAGCATGTGCAGGAGGAGTTTAAGGAGTTACTTTCAGCACCTGGATCTTCTTCTTATGACTTCTCTTTTTATCTTAGGAGAAGATAAAATCTTGTCTTGATCTTGACTCTTGATCTTGACTCTGCTACATGGCTGAAGATAGGTTCAGTGAAAGATCTCTTGATCTTGACTCTGCTACATAGCTGAAGATAGGTTCAGTGAAATTTCATTAATGCATTTAAATTTGGGTATTTTCATTAATAAATTAAAATTATAATGTTTTGTGAAACAAAGAATATACACACAAGTTCTTCCACATGAATTGA
>JAQZBX010003699.1:0-64022 GCA_029593785.1 Cabassous unicinctus
TGTATATCCATTATGGGTGATGTTCCACACTGATGAAGGATGTTGGTGTGGGATGTTATGGGAGGTGTGGGAGGCGGGGAATATGGGAATCCTTGTAATTTCTGAGTAATAATTAGGTAATCTAAGCACCTTTAAAATATATATATATATAAAATAACATTTTTGTAAGAAAATACACATATATGCATATATATTTGTAAATCATTTTACAAATATTGGTATGTACTGTGAAAAATCTTGATTTTTATGAACAATAAAAAAATAAAAAAAGAAAAAATATTTGAAGAAATAATGATCAAAAAGTTCCCAACTCTTATGAAAGATATAAATACACATGCCCAAGAAGCTCAACATACTCTAAACATAATAAATCCTAATAGACCTAATCTGAAACACATACTAATTAGGATGTCAAATGCCAAAGGTAAAGAGAGGATTCTGAAAGCAGCATGAGGAAAGCGATTTGTCACATACAGGGGATCCTCAATAAGACTAGGAGCTGATTTCTGTTTAGAAACCATGGAAGATAGAAAGCAGTAGTATAATATATTTAAGATACTGAAGGAGAAAAACTGACAGCCAAAAAATTCTTTATCTTGCAAAACTACTTCAAAAATGAGGGAGAATTTAAACTATTCACAGATAAACAGAAACTGAGACAGTCTGTCAACAAAAGGCCTGCCTTAAAGGAATTACTAAAAGGAGTTCTGCAGGGTGAAACTAAAAGACAGGAGAGTGGCTTGGAGTAGTGTAAAGAAATGAAAATCTTTAGTAAGGGGAAATCAAATGGTAAATGCAAAACCCATTATTACTGTATCCTCAGTATACAACTCTACTATTTAATTCCTATAAGAATCAGAATACAATTGAACAAGAAAAAGGCATATTTCCCTAATAATAAATATGAAATATAAAGAGATAAATTGAACAAAAACAGCAGAAAGAGGGAAATGGGGGCCAGAGAACATATATGGTATTGAAGCTAAGTTGGTGTATTAGTCAAGGTTCTGTAGGGAAACAGAAGCAACAGGAGATATCTTTAAATAATATGAGATTTTGTAAAATTGTCTCATGTGGCTGTGGGGATGCACAAGTCCATATTCCGTAGGGCAGGCTGCAAGCCAGGTACCCAGATGAAGGTCCTCTATGAGTTCCCAGGAGACACTGGCTGTCTGAAGTAGAGATGGGAATTCTCTCCCTGAATGCTGAAATCACTTCTCCTTTTAAGGCCTTCAATTGATTGGTTTAGACATCACTTATCGCTGCCAGCAATCTCCTTAGTTGATTGTAAATGTAACCACCATCTGTGTCATCATCTCACAGATGATTAAAGTCCATGAAATGCCCTTGTATTACAATTAGCCCACTGCCTGCTTGACCAAACAACTGGGCACTATTGTCTGGCCAATTTGACACATTTACCTAACCATCACAGTTGGTATCATTTCAAAATACAATGTTATAGATTTAGGTTGAGTAATATAAATCCGGGGTAACAACAAAGAAAATTTTTTAAAAACTATACAGAATCAGAAATGAAAAAGGACCATCACACAGTAAACCTGATATTTAATCTCCCTGTACCATTTTCCCAGAAGCTGTATAACTGTGTCTCAGAACAGTTATGCCCAACGGAGAAGGCATGAGGCATTATCTACCATGAGGCATTATCTACCAACTTCTGTTGCTCACTAGTCAAGAATCTGGCTGACAGGGGTTTAATTCCCACCACCCTGCACACACACATTCTGGTTGCACATAGATGGGCACTGAACAAAGATCCTTTGCTTCCCACACTTTGTGTGAAAGGCAAAGCACTGGGCAGAGGATGTCTGAGTGAGGCACAAAGCATGGGCGTTGAAGTGAGGTCTGTGAGGTCACACCTGCACATGTTGGTCAGAGTCCTCTGAGTGCTGTCCATCACACGGGTGACTGAGAGAGGGACAGGTAGGTCTAAGAAGGTAAATAGCTGGTGCAAAAGAGGTTATTAATATACTCTTTCCTGATGTCTAATTTTATATTTCCTACCTATATTGGCTTCCTTTTATTGTATTTTCCTGACTTTTTCTCTTTTCTATTACTTTTCTAATTTGAAGCACTAAATGTTTATATTATATTTTTAAAGTCTAATTTCAATAAGTATCTATTTAGAAAACAGCAGTTGCATATATTCACCTTCCTTGTACCCTACCTTCCCCACCTCCACCAGTTACTCCTCATGTTGACATTCTCTGGGGTTTAATTTAATATTAATAATATTTTTGCAACATTAATTGCACATAACTATGTTACATATTTCCTTGCTGAATTCCAGGGAAAAATTCAATTTTGAGGTCACTAGCTTCCTTATAGCTGAATCCATTCAACCCATCAATTGAGTTTTCTAATTATCTTATTTCAATTGGAAATTAAAATTTTAAGTCAAACTCTCTCTAATTCAGCTGCTGCATATAAAATGGGAAAGAAGGAGGGAGGAAGGGTCATCTGCCTCAAGAGTCATCCTGATGAATAACCCAGTGGCCTTTCCCATGTAGAGGCCTTCTAGTCTGCTACAACCTTAACAGGGCATCTTACACCACAAAAGGTTGGGTTTCTGGATTTTTTGTATTTAATTTTTTTTCAGAGCTCTTTTTCATCCTCTTTCCAAGTTTCAGGGGTTCCTCACATTTTGGGGTTCACTGATAATACCCTTTTCATTTTTCCATTGCTCATTTTGAGGTTGTGCATGTGTGTTGTATACCCTCTCCTTCCAATTGTGCCACTTTCTGTCTCTCTCTTCCTCCTGCTATTCTTCCCACTGTCTTCCTCCCTCCCCTTTTCCCTCTTGCTAACACCTGCCACACTTTGTGCTCTAACTTTTTCTGATTTTATTGGATTTTGAAAACTGGCAGAGTACAAATGTGTACTCATGCTCCTTTTAGATTGGATATCCAATATACGTTCTAACTAATTACAGCATTTTGTTACACTTAGATTTCTTTAAAACATAGTCACCAAAAGGTGAGAAAATCCTACACTAATCAAATTAATATATCTGAGATTTTTAGGGAATAAACTTTCAATCTTAAATCAAGTTAACCTCAAATTTGCATAGGTATTCCCTGTCAATTTACAGAGGATTCAATATCTGACTCAAAGTATTACTTAATTGCAATAATACATTAGCAGACAACAAAGCATTTAGACCCACTATGATTCTAAATTATGCGACTTGGCGAGTTGTATGTTATTGCCTAAGGTAAACACTAAACAATTAGCATTAAAGAAACAAACTCTTTACATTAATCTATTCTATTGAATACATCACAAATAAGGATCCATTAATTTGTATATATAAATGTCTCATCTTTGTCAATTATGTTACAGAATATATGCATATTAGAACTGAACACATTTAATATATATATACCAGTTGCAATTTTTTGTCCCACTCATAATGATACATACATTTATTTCCCCATATTTATTTATTGTTTCATTGCTAGAGGTTGTAGTCAAGGATATGCAAATTATGAGGAAAATGCAAACAAAAACATTAAAAAGACCAAAGCAGTTATTTGAACAACCTAATTATCAAATAAGAAACGTGCCTCTGAGATCTAATGTAGTTTTGGGGGTCCATTAGATATCACAATTGGTTTAAAACTATAATGCCTGTCAAATATTGAAAATTAAAAATTATGTTAAACTTCAAACAAACAGTAACAACAAGACTTTGATGAACTTAAAGTGAATAGCATATGGCACTAACCAAATGGACTCCAAATGGCTACCCGTTCCTAATGTCTGTGATTTCTTCAACAGATAATTATTGGATACTGTCTGCTCAGTGTTGTTAGGCACTAGAAATATGAAGATGAATAAAGGAGCAAAATAACAACCCTGAATGATTCTTTTTTTCTTCTTTATTAGAGAAGTTGTGGGTTTAGAGAACAATCATGCATAAAATCCAGGATTCCCATATACTGGTCCTATTATTAGCACTTTGCATTGGTGTGGAATATTTATTACAATTGATGCTAGCACATTTTTATAATTGTACCATTAACTGGAGTCCATGTTTTAATTTAAAGTTCACTGTTTGTACAATGTTGTTCCATGGATTTTTAAAAAAGATTTTATTTGGTGATCATATATACAATCTAAGAGTTCCCCTCTTAATCACTTTTGGATATATATTCAGTGCTGTGAATTACATACACAATGTTGTTCTACCATCACCACCATCCATTACCACAATATTTCTATCATTTCAAATAGGAAACCTATAATTTAAAGCCTTAATTTCCCATTCCCCATCCCCACTGCATCCCCTACTAACCTATATTTTAGGTTCTGACTCTATGAATTTTCCTAATTATTTCAAATTAGTGAGATCATACAATATCTGTCCTTTTGTGTCTGGATTATTTCACTCAATATGTCTGCAAGTTTCATCCATGTTGTCTCATGTATCAGGATTTTATTCCTTTTTATGGCTGAATAATTTCCCATTGTATGTATACAACACATTTTGTTTACCCATTATTTTGTTTATGGACACTTCGGTTGCTTCCATCTTTTGGCAATTGTGAATAATGCCACTATGAACGTCAGTGTGCAAATATCTGTTCAAGTCCCTGCTTTAAATTCTTTTGGATATTTGCCTAGTAGTGGAATTGCTGGGTCATATGGTAGCTCTAAACTTAGCTTCCTAAGGAACCACCAAACTGTCTTCCACAGCGCTGTACCATTTTAAATTGCCACCAGCAATGAATGAATGGTCCTCTTTATTGGCATCCTCTCCAAAACTTGATGTTTTCTGGTTTTTGTTTTTTTTTTATAGTAGCCATTCTAGTGGGTGTGAAATGGTATCTTTTTGTGGATTTGATTTGCATTTCCCTGATGGCTAATGATTCTGAACATCTTTTCATATACTTTTTGGCCATTTGTATATCTTCTTTGAAGAGATGTCCATTCAATTATTTTGCCCATTTCTCAAATTGGGTTGTCTTTTTGTTGTTAAGTTGAAGGACTTCTTTATATATTCTGGATATTAAACCTTTAGCAGATATATGGTTTCCAAATATTTTCTCCTGTTATGTAGGTTGTTGTTTTACTTTCATGATAAAGTACTTTGAGGCACAACATTTTTAAATTTTGATGAAGTCCCATTTATCTATTTTTTTTTCTTTTGTTGCCTATGCTTTGAGTGAAAACTCTAAGAAACCATCCCCTAACAAAAGGTCCTGAAGATGCTTTCCCATGTCTTCTAGGAGTTTGGTAGTTCTAGCTCTTATATTTAGACCTTTGATCTCCATTTTGAGTTGATTTTTGTATATTGTGTGATATAGGAGTCCTCCTTCTTTTTGAAAATGGATATCCATTTTTCCCAGCACCATTTGTTGAAGAGACTATTCTTTCCCAATTGAGTGGTCTTTGCTCACTTGGCAAAAACCAATTGGTCATAAATGTGAGGGTTGATTTCTGGGTTCTCAATTTTATTACATTGGTCTAATATATTTGTCTTTATGCCAATATCATGTTATTTGATTACTGTGCCTTTGTTATAAGTATCAAGACCAGTATGTGTTAGTCCTCCAATTTCATTCTGCTTTCTCAAGATGGCTTTAGCTATTCTGAATGATTCTAACTGTTGCATTTCTCAAAAATTTAGCAAATAAGGGACAAAAGTAGCAGTATTCTTATTTTGTGATTTAACATTCAGTATTTGAATCCAAGTAAAATAAACTATCTCAGCAATTAAGGGATGTTTAAAAAAAGGTTTCCCACCAGGTCTGGGAATCTAGGGGATCTATGAAGATAGTAATGGGTATCCCCCAGACTGTTCAGTATTTTCCTTACAGAAATCACAGTTTCATCTTCACTACCATTGCAAAGGCTAAGTAAAGGATGATTATTTCTGGGCTTTTGTTGGAAATATACCAACTCAGCCGCTACTCATTTTACCATAGTGGCTGGGTGTGCAGGCTTTGACATTAAACAGATTCAAGTTCTAATTGTGGCCTCTTAAATTGCATGCTGGTGCATTCAGGCACATTACTTAACCTCAATTCCTTTTTTCTCATATCATAAGTGATCATAACAATCACACTAACATAATATGATTATTTTGGGAATCTAATGAAAATAGTATATAAAATATTTGGCACAAATAAGCAGCCAGCCTCCAACTTATTAAACCCCTTCCCTGTAAGTATTTAATGCAGTGTTTATTAACAAACCTAGTCTATATACTTACATAGTGTTCAAATTTAAGTAGAATAGATATGAACTTAATGCCATGGGAGGTAGAATTTTTATCCTCATGATCTATTAGGTTAAAATGTGGATGCTTTAAAACAAAGACAATGAAACCCCACAGGCTCATAGACATATAATGAGAAAAACATCATGTAGTGATAAGAGGTCATACTTTATGTAAATGTGGCATTACCCATCTCTTTGTGTTTAGGAATATGTTTGTCAGCTATACAAACATTAACTCTTATTTCTTAATGTACTCTGGTCCTTAAAAAGCACACAGAAGCCAATTGTATATTTCAATCATTAAGTACATCCTTGTATTATAATTTTTAAATTAAACTAACAAAAACTAGATCACGCTACAATTTTTTATCAAAGTTCAGAGCAAATACATGGCCAAGAATTATTAAACGGTACTCATGCACACTCTTCCCAGAGGGTAATAAATTATTTACTACTATGTTGAATCATATAAGCTAAGTCAGATATGATAAATTACAACAAAGCATCATGCTGATGTTTTGTCCCTGAATTCTAATAATGGGGTAAAATAATGTTAATGATCATTGATTGCACACGTTTATTATGCTAACCCACCAATTGACATTATACTGGCTATCAAGTAGGTAACATTATGCAATTATTTAAAGGAAAATATATAGATCTTTCTTACAATATATGGGTCCATTTACTCCAGAAATCATAACTATAAAGATAAGACTGGAAATACTAATTCATTAATTGAATGTGTTCTGCATTCACAGTTGTTGATACTTACTGGATGCTTCTCTTTTGTTTCCCTCAGTTATAAATTTAAGAAAAAAAGATATTAAAGAACTTAGAATTTTCTCAAATTCATTTATCAGTGCAGTTAGCCTTCACCTAATAAAAATGTTTATTTGGCTTCAGGCATGAAATTTCCCACATAGTCAAAAACAAATCTGCCAAATCAATGGCAATAATTTCCTAAGTATTTTTGGAGATTAATATTTATAAAGGACAAAGGGTTACTCTTCTCACTTTGCAATTAAATGTCTATTTTCTCTTCTTAAATAGAAATTAATGAATCAATGTTTATGCAATTGTCTGCTTGCCAATTAAACACTTATCTTAGGAATTCATAAATGTCCTTTCTCTTTCAAGTCAGCAAGAGAAAAATTTTTTTTTTCTTTTAGCCTTTCTTTCTTCTGCCTACATTTCCCTTATTCTTCATCCTTAACTATTGTTCGAATCCTTTGTGGTCTATACTCCTTGTTCCTTCCTTCTTCATCCTCCTCAACCTCACATTCAGTGAGTGCTCAGAAGTTATGTGTTAAGATAAACAATCCAGGGAGCAGGGGGCATGGGGGTGCTTGAGGCATCTATGAGAGGAAGCATGGTTCCTAAGGCCTGATCACGTTTGTTTAAACATTTAGAAATTGAGAAGGGAGGATGATCCGTGGCCCATAAGCTAGGAATCCCCAAAAGTTTCCATTAGGCTTTTCTCAAACAGACAGAGGATGACTTGGTCCCACTGCTCAATGTCATTGGCAGTGATACTGAGACAGGGACCAGAAAGTGAAGTCCTAGAAAGAACCAGAACAGCAAGGAAGAATTGTCTGGTTGTGCACCTGAGAGATGTGCAGCCCAAAGGTGAGTAACAATAGTGGACATGGAAGAGAGGGAAGAGAGAGGAAATACTGAGAACAGAAGAAAATGTAGAATTTAGCAACAGGTTGAAGAAAGGACAGAAATGAGTCACAGATTGGAAAAGCAATAAATGCACATCCACGCCTCCTTTCTCAGCTGTTTTTTTAAGCACATACATCAACTGATAGTTATATGAATGAGAGCCCCACTGAAGGGGATGACAATCAGACTAAGCCAAGCAGACAAGTAGCATCGCTATTGGTAACAGTCCTGGAAAGAGGCTTTATGATTTAGCATAGATATGTCTTTTTTTCTTAAAAGAAACAATCTGGGCTTATATTTTATTCATAGAAGCCATCCTTTTACTCTGTTGCCTTGAGTGATTTTGGCTATGGGTAGATGTGAGTATAGTAGCTTTAAATTCACCTGTGCCCTTGAAACAGCAGCCTGCAGTACATTCAGCTCTGTTACACTGACTGCTGCTAGTCTGCCCTCTTTGTTAGCCTATTATGAATCTCTTCTTTTCAGAAAATTACATTCTGGTGCTATTATTGAATTAATACTTTGCTTAAATGTATATATATAAAACACCTCAGAGGGAATGTGGGAATTATGCAAGAGCAACAAAAAAGCATACTCTCCTATGAACGGCCTTTAAATTGTTTGATGTTTCCTAGTTATACTGGTGGTGGTGGTACAGGGTTTTATTACTAATGAAGGGGCATGAAGCACATCACAGAGAAACTCTAATTCTAATTTTTATATATTATGTATAGCTTTTGATAGAAATAGTGTAATCTTCCTGATTCTGCCTCCCACATTAAAGAATAATTATTGTCTATTCACAAGGTAATATTCACTTGCACATCAGATTTATAGATTAGAGATCCATACCCAAGAAGGCATCTGAGCTCTGCTTTGTGAACTTAGCTATACTTTGGAATTTCCTGAAGAGCTTTAAAAATGCTGAAACCTGAATTCTACCCTGAGAAATTGTGATTTTAAAATTTCCCTGTCCATTTTCATGCATAGCTATGGTATAGAATCACCATGTTAGGGCCTGCTTGTGACTGGACAAAACCGTTTCTCCAATCCCACCAACAATAAAATGCGATGTTGGAGGGAAGTTCCTTCTAAACTTTGGAGATGAAGGCAACCTCATTTCAGTTTACAGTCCTGGTGCTGAATAAGCCTGATAATGAATGAATCTGGGTCTCCCCCAATTTGAGAAAGCATAGCCTACAAGGAGGGGCAGGGACTTTGGAACCAGAGATTTAAACCGGTGTCTTGGATCTTTTAACCTGCCGTGATACCTTGGAAAATTATTGAATCTCTTGTAACATCAGTTTCTTCTATGAAGTAGAGGTGATTCAAGAATATGTTCAACAACCCATATTATGTTCAAATTAAATGAAAAATAATATGTGTAGCACACAGGAGGTACCCGGTATGTAGTAATTTCCTTCCCCTTTACTGCTGAATCGCAGCTTTTTCATACTCTGTGGTGTTCCTTCACTTTAAAATAGGCAAAGTCAAGGGAAAGTGATCAAAATCAAGTTAGTGCTTATTGATACTCTGGCAATATCTCCGTAAAGACTGGAGAGAAGGTCAGTGCTTTTAAGTCTCAAGGAACACAATTCTTTAAACACACATAGCTGAAAAATTTTGTCTTAAACAGTGCTGCCCGAATTGAAATAGATACCTTTGAGTGCTATAAGGTTATTCCAATAGTGCTGCTGATGTTGAAAAAGTTTCATAACCATACATGTAAAATCATTTCCTAGAATTTAGGACATGTGAGAGAGGATGGCAATATAATGCATTTGCAAGGTTCTGAGGGGCAAACCTTGGCAAACCTGAGTAACAGAAAAACCAAGGTCCCTTATTCCATAGAATTTACATTGTAAAGCAAGACAAATTTTGATTAAATTATCCTATAGATAACTGGGACATATAAAATGGTTACAGTTAGATGGGAAGCAAGAATGGATACTTGTAGACCATTTAGGGGGTGATGGAATTTGTCCAGGTGAGAGAGCTGATGGTGCCTTGGATTAGGGTGGGGTAGTGGAGATGGAGAACAGTAGCTTTATGTGAACTGTTTAGAAGGGTTAAGCAACAGGATTTGAATATAGAGGGACATTACATATGTGCTACTTGAGAGGTGAAATCAACAGGATTTGAAAAAGGAACTTGTATGTGATTCTTATTTATCTCACCTAAAGAAACAGGTGAGCAATGCTGCTGTTCAATGAATCTGGGAGCACTGAATCTCTTCTTTGGGGTGGAAGAGTCACATTTTGAACACATTGAATTTAAGACGCCTTTGGATTATCCAAGATGAAATGTCAGGTAAGTATTTGGAGAGAAGACTGAGTCCCACAGAGGAGAGATGTGGGAAAGAGAGAGACACATAGGGGTCATTGGCTTTAGATGGTAAAGGGGTAAGTGAAGCCCTGAGTGTGAGGGATCATATTTGGAGCAGCACACAGTGAGAAGAGGACCTTTACACACGTTCTATTAAGGGCTTTCTATGATAGCAATTTCCACCAGTCATGCTGGTGGTTTGCATAAAATAACATAACCTAACATACAAGTCCTCTTTCTTAGAAATTGTTTAAAAGTGAAAGCAAAGCAGTTACTCAGGTAATGTCTCTTGTACACCCTTAGCAGTCCGCAAGACAAGCCAAAATTTCCCTATAGCCCTTTACTAAAGATACACTCTATAGGCAGACTGATCAAGTAAGAGTCCCAAGTTGAGAATGTTGAAGATTGTTTTGCTATTTGGAACTCAGTCCAGAATCATGTGATTATTCTTTGGTCCCTCAAAGAATTACCCATAGAAGTTTTGTCAAAATAGTCTCTTGTATATATGTATATATGGCATGTATATCAGCTGCAATCTGTAATTGAAAATGTAATTAGGGATTTTAAATCATTCTTGAATCTCTAATAATCTTAGCAGTTTTAAAGACATTTGAGGCTTACTAGTTCTGCCCATCTCACTGCAGTGAAAAAGAGTCAGAAAGCAATGGTGAAGGATTTTTCCTGTTAGGCAACTTCCCTCTACTCTGTAATGCAGAAAACGCCTGCCCTTTTGTTAAAATTCTATTCCTATCCACATTAGGAAGAGTAGTTGAATCCTTACTATTCAGGGAGAGCAAGTCAATTTAAAACTCTAACAAGTAAAATTTAGTCTACCATTTCTCAACTGAATCTTAACCTTCAGGTTCAAGAGTGCTTTAATAATATGGGTTCCACATACACTGCAGGAAGCAATTAAGGAGAGGTGCTGCTGTGAATTGTGCACCACAGGTTTCCATTCACCCCACCCAGGCCACAGTATGCGTTTTGTGAACTGGCCTCTGCAGGAATGGGTAAATCCCTTATCGTTCCTAACTCCATACCTTTCTTTAAAGACTTGGTATTTGTGGTTTTGTTGTTGAGGTTTTAAATCTTATTGTGAAATATTTCAGACATACAGGCAAAAATAAAGTATTACAATGAACATCCAGTTTCATTAAGTCTTAAAACCAGGGAATAATTGTGTTGTCTTATTTTTTAAGAAATTAAACATTATAGGAACAAAGTCCTTTTTCTTCCATTCCCCAATACCATTCCCTAAACTCCCTCCTTGTGTGTAACAACTATTAAGAACCCATTGCACATAAAGGGACACTGTTTTAATGACCGCAGAATTCCCAGGGCCTTACTTTTGACTGTAGAGTGCGGGGCTACAGAGTATGCCAAACTCTGCAGGCTCTGTCCCTGTATATATTAAAACTCTAACAATTTCAAATAAGCATTCTGTACTTTCATTACATAGTTATGTATCAATAAAAAATGCAGTATTGTTTTCAGAATTTTTTTTACTTTTATTTAAATATTATTTTTCTATATGTAACTTTATACACCTTGCTTTTACTTAATATTTTGTTTTTGAAATTTGTCTACATTTGTGGAGGTAAATTTAATTCACTGTGACTGCTACATAGTATTCCATTTTCCAATATACCACAATGTATTCTTCCATGTTCCAATGGATGTACATTAGGTTTTTATAATTTTATTATTATGAATAATGAAGCAATGATGCCTTTGTTCTTGTTTATGTTTTCTGGTGCATATATGGGAGAATTTTATACAGGATATTTATTTCTTCACATAGATTATAAAAATGTTAAGCTTTTCTATCAGGGTGTTAAATTGCTTTCTGAAGTAGTTGTACAAATATATACTCCCATTAGCAATAACAGAGAGTCTTCATTTTGTCAATATATTTGCCAACTATTAGTATTTTCATTCTTGTGTTGGCTCAATTTTATCTCAGATTTTCATAGCTAAGTCTTTGGGGTAACCACCAATATCATTGCCATCATCTCCTAAGCACCAGTAACTCCATGATTCTTTCCATATAAACGTTTACTAAGGACATACCTGTACTGTGGTATGGGCCAAATACCATGTTAAGTAACTCCAACAAAGTAGTCTAATATATAACTCTGCAAAATCAAAATAAGGTGAGTAGAACATCATATTTCATTCTTTAAATGATGAGAATGATAATTCTGATTCAATAATGAAAAACGAATGTGATTTTTGATGGGAGCATACTACATTCATCATGTACTTCAAGACTAGTCACAAAAAATCCTGGTCTTACTTGGGTCATATACCTGGCATCTGATTACACTGCTAAAGTAGGAAATCAGTCAAAATATTGAACTACTCTTTAGTCCTTTACATCCCCTCCTTGAGATCCCTTAATTTCACAAGACTTTAGAATTAACAATTTACTAACAATCTTGTCAACCTTCCTTATTTAAACTTTATGATTTTTTTAAATTATGAAGCTCAGATGAGTGAGTTCCTTGATAAAACCACATGGCATGACTACTTAAATGACTTTAACCTCTTTTACCTGACTTTTTGGGTTTTTTTGCAATCCATGGTTCTGCAGTGCAGTGTCCTACCAAAACTTTGCTGATCCCTTGCCCTTAACAACATCTCATGCAATCAAAATTTCCCTGCCTATAAAATCTCATTTATTTTCTTATCTATTATTTCAGGGCTTTCCTCCTTGCTAACTAATGAGGTAAACTAATTAAGCCAGTATTGAGAGTGACTTAATGTCCTATCCATCCTCAAAAATATTTACCCAAAAGGATACCTTTTCAGCAAGATTTTTTTTTTTAATTCTCTCAATATATTATTGTCTAAGCATCAACTGCATCTTCTTAAATGTCAGGGGGTGAAAACAGAAATAATTTTAGAGTCTTTTTTTTTTAATTTCCTTAGGTGTAACTAAGAGAACTTTTCCACCATCTTCTACCCCATAAAGTTCTGAGACAGTCAGACTCACCATTGCAATTCAGAGACATAAGTACAGAATTCTAATGGTACTAAGGCAGCTATGAAGGTACCAGTTTGTTTTTAAATGCCTATTAAATATTGTTAAATTATAATGAAACATTTAAGAAAATATATGTGACATTCAAATGAACACCAAATGATTTCATTTCACACTCGTCAATATTAAATTAAGTCCATATTACATGAAAATGTTAGGCATTACTGAAATAAGCAATAAAAGAAAATTATGCTGTAATCTTACAAACACATTATAGTTGGAAATTAGTTATTAACAAAAAGATTAAGGAAAATATTTTAAAACTGTTTTAAAGTCAATTATTTTAAAAAGAATTAAGGGAAAATACCATGATACCGGCAGTTCTATCATGTTCTTTAAATCAATGTGCGAATGAAGCACACTAAAATGCAGGCAGCATAAATAAAATGCTATTTGCCCAATGCAAGGCTTATTAAAGGTTATTTAGGTAGTATACTGAAAATCTAAGCAAGCTATAGGGTATATAAATGCTAACTTTTTAGTATTATGTTTCAAAATTAAAAGTCAAAATATTTAACTGAAAGAACTGCTAACCTAAGCAGTCCCAAATTTGTAATATACAAATATTACTGGTTATCTGCTAAAATACTAAAATTGCTTCAGATTATAGGCTTGGTAAAAAAAAAATATATATATATATATATATATATATATTTGTGTCTTTTTATCCGTTCCTATTATTTCCACACATTCATTCAAATTAAAAGCATACTTAAGTATTACAGATAAATTACTCCAGCGATCAGTTAAATTGCTAAAAGAGTAACACTATAATTACCATACAATAATGTTTTGATTAATTTGACCTCTTTATAATCATGCACAATAGATATTTATGAATTACTTGATTAATGGATGATTTTGATTAAGATTGAGGCCATGATAAACTACAGGTTACCCAATATTTTTTTCTTCATCCAATAATTCATTTAAACACACACACACCCTTGGAGACATGTAATTGAATGCCCATTGGGTACCATGCTGGGACACAGAAATAAGACCTCCTCAAGGAAATGACAGTTTCATGTGGAAGAAAGGTGAACAAGGATATCATGAGTGGTCAGCTCTGCTGCAGACCAGCAGAGAACTGGAAGAAGCTTGCCTAGGCTGAGTCTGGAAAGACTAGGGCTTGCCAACTAGAAAGACCATGGAACAGAAAAACAGACGTGTAAACAATCTTTAATCACACAGCAGCAGCGACCAGCACAGCACTCAGGAGACCATGCTGTGAGATGAGCTCTGATGAGTTAGGAGAAAAGTGGCTAGAGAGGAAGGGCAAAAACCAGATCCAAAGGGCCCTCATGTGACTATGAGGAATTAAGGCTTTATTACCAGGCTGAAAAGCCCTTAAAAATGCAAACAAAGAAATTGAATTGCTGGATTTGTGTTTCAGAAAGCTCATTCTAGTCGTGTCCCGGTTGTTGAATATTTTCTACAATTAGAAGAGTTGATTGCACATAAAAGGGAGCTTTTTTTGATGACTGAAGAGGGATTGTAGAGGTCTTGTGATTGTAGAGGGAGGGGTCAGTGTATGAGCTTAATCTATGGATACTCTGCATATCTGCATATGTTAACCTATGACAATAAAAAAAACACAGGTGAGCTTGTTTAGTCCTTTGTTTCTTCCTCTGAAGTACAAAGGTTATCCAAAAGAGTTCCCTGATAGTGCTGGAAGTTCACTTAAGTAAGGGATCTACAAACTATGGCCCACTATCCAAATCAAGCTGACCACCTATTTCTGTAAATAAAGTTTTATTGGAACACAGTCAACTGTCTTCTTTTACATACTGTCCATGGCTATTTTTACATTACAGAGTTTTCAACAACAACAAAAAAACCCATAAGGCCTACAAAGCTGTTTTAGTTCCCAAAAGGGGTGCTGATGCAAAGAACCAGATATCTGTTGGCTTTCATAATGTGAATTTATCTGGGGTAAAAGCTTACAGTTCCAAAGCCATGAAATGTCCAAATTGAGGCATCAGCAGAGATGCTTTCTCACCAAAGTCAGCCACTGTTGATCTTTGTGTTGCTGCCACATGGTGAAGCAATATGGCCACCGATCTCTGTGGAGGTCTCTGCCTTCCCTTCCAGAATCTACTGTCTCTTGAAGATCAGCTATGAGCAGCCATTTATAGGGCTTGCCTCTTTCTGGCCTTAGCTCTTTGAGCCTCTCGGGGGCTTCTGTTTTCTTGCAGTCCTCTCACTCACGTTATAGAATCAGATATGTTGGCTTTCTTTCCCTGTGTCTGTCTGTCCATGTGTCAGTTTATATCAGACCCAGTAAGGGGACAGGGGCTCAACCTGAGTCACGCCTCATTGACATAGTCCAATCAAAAGGCCTAAAGCAATCTTATCAATTAATCTAATCAAAGGACCCTCCACTGAATTCAATGCAATCAAAGAGTATCACACCCAGAGGAATAGATTAGTTTACAAACATAATCTTTCTCTTTTTGGGGTTCATAAAATAATCTCAAACTGCCACAAAAGCCTAAAATATTTACTACCTCTTTATTTACAAAAAAAAGCTTGCCAATGCCTGAGAAAAGATAGTCCAGAACATATATTTTTTTAACATGTTCCCACTTTCTTTTCTCTTTATTCCTTACTACACCTCAGACAAGCCTGGAATCACTTTCCTTTTGTCTGAAGTACATTCTTTAGAATTTATTTAGTGGAAGTCTGCCATGATGACCTTCTCTCACAGTTTGTCTGAGAATGTCTTTTTTTCACCACCATTCATGAAATGTTCTCCAGGTTGTAATCATTCTCTTTCAGGACATTAAAGAGATTATTCCTCTATTGCCTCTTACTTTGTTGCTGCTAAAATGTCATCTAAGTGTCAGATGACTAACTCTTGTTCCTTTGAAAGTAACATTTCTTTTCCCCCTCCCATCCCCTCCATTGGCCTCTTTTAAGATTGTTCCCTTACTCTTTGTTTTTCTGCAGTTTCAATGTAATGTATTTGGTTGTGGATTTCTTTTTTGATTCTCCCTCATTGGATTTGATATCTTCTTCAATCTATAGATTAGTGTCTATCAGTACTGGAAAAGTCTCAACCACTCTTTCTTCAGATATATCCCCCGTCCCATAGTTTCTCTTCTCTCCAAGTTAAACTCTAATTATATATTGCTAGACCTTGACACAGTGTCTGCCATGGTTACTAATCTCTCTCTTGTATGTTCTTACTTTGGGTTCTGGACTGAGCACTAAATAACTCTGTCAAACCTATCTTCAATTTATATTACGTATCTCTTTAGCTGTCCTCAGTATTTTGTTAAGCCCATTCACTGAGTTTTTATTTTCTATTATGTATCTTGTATTTACAGAAAAGTTATTTGTTTTCCTTTTTGCAAAGCTGCTATGTCACTTTTTACAGTTCTCTTCCCTCAGCAGAGATCTTCTAGTTGTTCGTTCAGTTACTTAAATATCATTAGCACACTCATTGTATAATTGGACTCTGATTACCCCAATATATGAAGTCTTTGCCTTTTGCTGTATTTCTGGTTTTGTTTTCTTCCTTTTTTGCATTTTCTCCCTCATAGAGTCTAGCTTGCGTATGCACCATTTTATCATTAATAATGCGATGGACATTCTATTTGAAAACAAAAACAAAAACAAAACAACTGTGTTTAAGACTAATTTGGCAGTTTTTCAAAGAGAATGCCCATTACAAACATCAGTTCCAAGCTTGATACAGACAATTCAATGTAGGGCTGTAATTCTACCCAGGCTTTGCCACTTCCCTTTCACCCTTACCTTAAGAGTAAAGTCTTTAGGGTCTTGGTTTATGAAGGAGAAGGAATCCTATAGTAGACTTCCCTGTTTAGGTGAGTTCTGGGCTTTGATTTTGGTTCTCCTTCTCAGAAGGCCTCCTTCAGAAATTCAGATACTTCAGGAGAAAATTGTGTTTTCATTATTCCTTCACTTTGAGCCAAATAATTCCTTACTTCTTTGCTGTCTGTGTGCTACTTTGTAAAATTTTATCCAGCTTTTTAAGTTGTTTTCAACAGGAAGGAATATCCCAATAAACTAGCCCTCCCATTATTAGCAACAGAAAGTCTTCTGAACCTGTATTTTAAAGGTGAGGATATTGAGTCAAATGGGGCCTTAAATGAAAGCCTAGATTTCTGCTAAGGACCATGCTTCCTCTGTTGCCTTCTGGAAGGAGGAAAGAGAAGTTTTTACTTTACAGCCCTGTGGACTTCAAGGGCAGTTGTCACCCTTTTTTTCTAACATGATACAAGGCCCATGCTCAAATAACTACTTAAGGCCTTTTTGTCCATAAAGGGCAGGTAACCAGAATTCCAAGAACTTTTTGCTGGTTCTGTGGTACATTGCAACAATGGGACAATTCATTGCATTGCCTCCCATCAAGTTCTCTTTCTCCAGCCCTTTAATAGGGGCAATATCTTACTTTGGTTTATATAATGCTACAGAAAGGATGTTGCATGTGCCATGAGATAGGGTTTCAAGAGTCTTTGGGAACACCTGCATTTACTTTTGAAGTCCTATGAACTTCACATAAACAAGCCAGTAAAGGGTGGCTGGAGGATATGAGACGATATGGAAAGATGCTCTAAGCACTCCAGGCAGCTCACCTCCCAGTTGACCACATATCCATGAGCAATATCACCTGAGATCCACTGAGATCAGCCAAGTCTGGCCCAGACTAGAAGAATCACTCATATGAAACCAGCCCAGATTGTTGACCTGTGGATTCGTGAGCTAAATAACCGATTGTTGTTTGAAGTGACTAAACTCAGAAGAGAATTAGTTTACAGCAAAAATAACTGATATACCATTTAACTAAAATTATTCTTGTTAAAGTCATTAATGACTTCTTAATTGTCAAATCAATGAGCATTTGTCAGTCCTTACTAAGGATACTATTTTGCAGCATCCGACAGTGTTGTTTACTCTCTCTATAAAAATCTATACATTCTTGGTTTCTATGACACCATACATTCCTGCTTCTGCTGGAACTTCTTTACCATTCTTTCTCCATTTAAATTTAGTTCCTCTGATTCTTCCTATCTATAAGTGTTAGCACTTACCAGGTCTTGATCTTCCTCCTACTTCTTCTCCATCCACAAACTGCCTGGTGCCTCTCCTCCATTCATAGGTTATGATAACCTATTCTACCTCTTTTTATAGAACTTCATCCTGCACTACAGACTTGAACATGTCATCTGACACTTAGATGACAGACAGCGTTATGCCCCTAGACCCTCAGATTCAATGTAACCCAAACTGTATAATGATGTACTTCTTTGTCATCTGCTTTCTGGCTGACTGTGCCCCCATTTCACATAAAGTCACAACCAACTACCCAGCAGCCTGCTAAAGATACATAGGCATAACACTCAACACCATCCTCTTCATCAGATGTATGTCCTTGTTCTGTCCCTCTTTTTCTTTGTCCTGGAACACTGTGATAGCTTCTTGACTGGCTTCCCTAATACTCTTTTTCTTTCCCTTTTCCATCCTAAATTTAGTTGCCAAAATAAGTTATTTGAAAAAAAACTGTTATAACTTATTATTTACTGCAGCAGATTTGGAAAATAAGAGGCACATATGCTACCACAATTATTTTGCCTCCCTCTGATAGTCATCACTAATTGATCTCTGCATTATTTTCATGTTAAGTCTAGAATCCAACTCAACACAGACAACCATTACTATTGGATAGGAGATAGCGCTACAGTTGAAATCCTTTTGGTATATTTGTCTTAAGATTAAAGTCTAATCGTCATAACATGATTTTTAAGCTTAGGATAAGCACTCAATAAATACTTATTGGTTGTTACAGTTAATTACATTGGTGCCTAACAAATAACCCCCAAATTTGGTAGATTACAACTTAATTTAGTTCACTCACAAATTATAATTGAGCAGGGCTCAGTGGGGAAGACTCACCTCAGCTCCGTGCAATATTATCTGGGACAGCTCAAATGGGGCTCAGGAATTTACTCCCAAGTTATATCATGCACATGGCCAGCAAGTTGGTGCTGGCCGTAGGCTGGGAGATTAAGCAGTGTAGATGGTGAGGAGTCTCTCTTCTCTGTGTGAGGCTCTCTGTGGGGCTGATTGGGCTTTCTCACAGCATGGTGGTCAGATTCCTAGAGCGAATTCTAGGTGGCCTAGGCTGTAAGGGTTCTTAAGACATAGCCTGGGAAGTCCAAGAAGGTCACACTCACCACATTTTATTGATCATGCAAGCTAAGCACCAGCCCAGGCTCAAGGGGAGGGGATTCTACTTCTTGAGGAGAGGAATATTGAAGAACACGTGGCCATTGTTAATCTGCCACACTGACTAGATTGGAGTAGTAAGCAAATAAAAGACTCTATTAGCTGTCTCCTGTCTGTATATTCTGAATTATTTTTACCCTTCCTTCCTGAATATTTTATGCAAAAATAAATAAAAATCTAACCATTTATTGTCCTCTTCATATATCATGTTCTTTTTCTTTCACTTCTGTGCCTTCGTTTACATACTGTGCCTTCTCCTAAGAATGTCCATCCATTTTCCTATTCTTCATTTTATGAACTGCTATACCACTTGTAAGATTCAAATCAGTTTTCTTTCAGGTATCCTCTCATGAAAATCTAGAGTGGGTTAGATGTTTCACCTTTGTGATCCTGTCAAATCCTATATGAATTGCTATAACTCTACCTGCATACAATTTTGTAGGGTTTTCTTTTTTGTTTTTTTTTTTTGATGGCTTGTCTACTTAACTCATTAGAACTCTCTGAGGACAAGTACTGTATCTTAAACATCTTTATATGACCAGCATTTCACACAGTAGCTGACAATTAGATCCACACTGTGGTTTTAGAATTAAAAAAAAAAAAAACACTTTAAGGAAAAAAAATGACTTCTCTACACCCCAAGCATGCCCAACATCATCTAAGAACTAGTCATTCAGCCAGGATTATGATTCCAAAATAACTGAAGGACATAGGCAACATTTTCTACTGTATCAGGGAAATTCCCAAGGATTCCTTCTCTCTGTGGACAAGGATTGTCTGACAAAGGATTGTGAAATCATGTTCACCGCTTTCACAAAGTCTGCCTGCTACTATAATTACAGTGCCTAAGTGGCTTGAATTTCCTGGGCCAAAGTACACCATGCTGTAATAATTCAGAAGCTGTTTTTGTGTTCTTGAAACATATGGTGCTAGCTCAGATTTATCTTGGGAAAAGCTGGTCTGGAAGAGAAACTGCTGAAGAGCTGAAATCTCTCCCACCAGCTTAAGGAAATGATGGAGGGACACTGGTGTCCCTCCTCGGAGAGCTCAGGCTCTCTGCCAGTTTGTGATCCACATGCAGAACCCAGTCTAATAATGATTGCCTCAAGTTTCTTAGGGCTGGTATTCCCCCAGGGTGCTCACAATTTCAAGCGTATCTTTAGAAAACACAGCCCTCACTAATATGGATTAACACAGTTGAGAAAAGCGTTTATTTTTATTCTGCCTGGCTATAGATTTGCAAATTGGCTTGTTCAGAAACAATCAACTCTTGTACCACACAGATATTAAGCTGATGCAACATTTATTTTGGGGAGAGCACACAGCATGGAATGTGTCCATACAGAAAATGCCAAGTGTCTTCTGGCTTATATCTTGTGGAAAAGTTTGTCATGGGCCTAGGACCACCTGAAATGAATAACATCCTGAAATTGAACTCTGTGTTTGACTCTGGGATTTAGTATATCATTATAATAGACAAAATTTGAGCCAACAAATAGTTTGCACAGGGGAAAAAAAAAATCTTACTTTTTATATGAGCTTTTGAAATATTTGTTTTATCCTCTTAGGGAATATCAAAAATAAAAAATACTAGCTACTTTCCCTTCCCTTCCTTTCTCTCTCTTTGTCTCCCTCATACAAACACACACACACACACACACACACACACACACACACAAATAAATACATAACATTTACTTATATTCATATTCTAGTAGTCAATATAAATCACAAGGACTCATTTCTGACCGAGTGAATACAATAGCCCTTATGACAAATTTCATGCACTCAGGCTTCTCCTAGGCATAAGAATAAAAGTTATTTTTCAAGCATTTAGCAGAAAAACAAAGATTAGTAAACAAATGAACGTTATGTTCTAAGATAGGAAGTTTTAAGAAAATATCGGCGAATTGTAGAATGCATAAACGGAGGTGGGAAAAGCACCAAATTAAAAAAACCAAAAAGTTTTGCTAAGTTTCTATTAGAAGGACAGGTGTAATATGAATATTGCATCTTTAGTTATAGAGTAACAAGGGAGAATGGTTGGAATGAGAAAGCATTTTGATTAAATATTTGATGATTTTAATAAGAAATGTAGTTTTATTATAATATAGATAGATCACACTAAAAAGAAAGAAACTGATAGTAAAGTCTAGATTTAATATATTCCTAATACTAATTAGCATGCCAGAGGTTGCATGTTTTAGGTAGAAGGCACCCTGATTGCCTATCTTTATAATGCAATTTGAGTGTGTGTGTATATGTGTGCACTCAGACCCATGCTGTTATAATAACTGAAAGCACAGCATTTCTGGAGCCAGTTAGATATTTCCCCTTAAATATTAATACATTTAGAACACCTTTTTTTCTCATAAAGAATAGAAGTGATAATTTCGATGTGGTCCTTTCCAAATTATACTAAATTACTCTATTTTATAATCAGCGAGCTTGCAGTAGTAGATTTAGTTAACAGGAAAATAACACCAGTTAGCACTCAAAAGGCCAAATTTCAAACTGAAAATTCAGAATTAGAGGTAACCTGAATATTTGGGTTTTGCCATGAAGATATAGGTTAGGAAATCCCAAGTGCTTTTTTTTTCCCCGCACATCAAACAATAAATGTTCCAATAAAATATCCTGTTTAACTCAGCATTCCTAGCCCTGGCTCATCATAATGCTGTTTGTATCCAAAATATTTTAAAAATAAGTTTATATGAAAATATATTACCTTACACTATATACTGCACACCCATTACACACATATGTATTTCCCCTACCAGAGTATACTATTTCCAACATGTACTTTCAGCAAGCATTGCATGCAGACTGCGTAGCATCTTCTATTCCCGTGAGTGTTAACAGGCTGCAATGCAAATATGCTCACCCAATAAGCATTTTGCATATTCCAAGTTGAGTGCATTCTTTAATGTGTTTTATTTATTTTGCCTCACTCTCTCTTGCTCCATTTATCTTATAGTAAACAGTTCAATCCATAAGAGTTAAGAGAAACTGAATCTGCCAAATGGAAGCACTCAGCTGGATATGGTGGATGTTAAAATAATAGTGTTAGAGTGGCTGTAGATGCCTTCAAAGAACTGTTGAAGGTAGAGATGGATATTGGAGATTGGGAGAAACCCTTCAGTGCTTTTATGGGCATCAAAAATAAAAAGCACCAGATAAATTAGTAAAAGTAACTTCTAGAGCAGTGACCCTCACACTCAAGCATTCATTAGGATCACTTGGTAGGCTGTTAAACCACAGATTGCTGGGTCCCACCCTCAGTTTCTGTTCAGTTAGCCTTGGGTGTAGCCTAGTAATCTGCATCTCCAACAGGTACCCAGGTGATGCTGATGATTGGGGACCACACTTGTAGAGCAATACATGGAGGGCTCTCCAACCTGGTTTCATATAGATCATTAAAGTATTATTTGAGAATGACAAAAGTGGGTGCTAGTTAGCTAACTTTCAAACAAGGAATAAAATCAACTCTTTTTTGAATATATAGTGGGATTTATATTAATATAACATTTCTTTTCCATTGAGCATTTGGTGCAATGTTTAGTGAACATCTAGGCAAATTTAACTAGGAGAAAGCAAATCCACAATTCTGGCATGATCTTGATTCCTGAACACAGTTGACTGATTCATCCCTGATGCTCACACCCTTTACTCTTCACTGTCCACCCAAGTTCACCACTCGCCCTCAGAGTCACACCCTGGAGAACTGTCTATGTCTAAACATGCTCTGCCTCTTACATCATAAATTCCAGTATACCACCTCTGTCCACAACCTCCTTGAACCCTCCAGAATCAGATTTCCTCCTTTTCTTTTTCCCTTCTTTTCTCAGTTTCTCAATTGATTCTCTTCTGGCTTTGTTGTTTTTCTTGACAGACATGGACCTCATGGGTAATCATCAGAGTGACCTTCCCCCCCCCCCCCCCCAATATTAGTAATATACTTGATTTCTTGTCATTTTTGTCCCACATGAACAAAGAAATCCAATCTAATCATCTTTTTTCTCTCTGACTCCCATATTACTAATCACTGCCAGAAAAATTAAGGCCACCATATGGGTTGCAACTGGAAAAGTATGATCTCCAATATTAGCTGGGCACTAAATTGCACATGTCCCTCTTTAGCACTCTCTTTATTTTATATTCTTGTCAATAAAGTCTCTTCCTCACTACTTTCTCCATCACCCTCTGGTAAAAAAGATCTTTCTTTCCATACATCACACATAAAATGATAATAATAATGATAACAAAAGACCAAAGCCAGTTATTTCCACAAACATCCCCTATTCTTCCTGTATTCGTTTCCAGTGGCTGCTCTAACAGATTACCACAAATTTTTTTTTTTTAAAGATTTATTTATTTATTTATTTATCCCCCCCTTGCTGCTTGTGCTTGCTGTGTCCATTCGCTGCGTGTCTCCTCCGTGTCTGCTTATCTTCCCCTTGCTGTGAGGTCCCGCTGCATCAGCCCCTCACGCCGCGCGGGCTGGCCTGCCCTCACAAGGAGGCCCCCGGGAAGCAAACCCGGGGCCTCCCATATGGTAAACGGGGGCTCTATCAACTGAGCCACTCCCGCTTCCACCACAAATTTGATAGCTTAACCTAAGAGAAATGTATTCTCTCAGAGTTACGGTGTTCAGAGTTCCGAAATCAAGGTGTCAGTAGGGCCACTTTCCCTCCAGAGGCTCTGAGGGAGAATTCCTTCCATGTCCTTGCCCAGCTTCTGGTGGCTGCCAACAATTCTTGGCCTTCCTTGGCTTGTAGCCACATCACTCCAGTCTTTGCCTCCATCTACCCATTGCCTTCTCCTCTTCTATCTGTCCCAATTCTGCTTCCCCCTTTCTCTTATAGGGATGCACCATTGGATTTAGGGCCCACCCAGATAATCCAGGATGATCTCCTCACCTCAGCATCTTTAACTTTATTACATACACGTAGACTTTTTTTTTCCTCTCCCCAAATGAGGTCACATTCACAGCTTACTGGGATTAGGTCATGAACATACCTTTTGGGGTCCCCCATTCAAGGCATCACACTTTGCTTCACTAGTACTTGAGTTTTCACTAATCCATGCCTCTTTCCTTTCTGCTTCAGAGGAAAAATGAAGAGCAGAAGCAAGAATGAGGACATGGTAATAGTGCCTACACACCCCATTTCAATTTATATGTGTTATCACCAGAGCAGTGCCTGGGAGAGCAGGCAACATTTAAGTATTTAGAAATAAGGCCGACTCATAGCCATTTGCACTTTCATTTCCCATAAAAAGTACACTCAGTCGAACTAATTTCTTTCCTGGTTTGTCTCCCTCAACCCAACTCTCTGAGCTTCTTTTTCACTGTGACTCTTGCCTTCCATTTCTGTGTCTCCAACAACTGGCTCGGTACTTGATACATAACAGGTGCTGCTGAGTAAATGAATCGCCGATCATTCTTTTTCTCACTGTGAGTTCTATTGTTATTTCCCCCTACTTTTCTCCACTTGGCTATTGCTTTCTTGTTGTATGATTTATCTGCAAATCCAATTGCAAATAAATGTTCACTCTAAAATTACTGTTTTATTCTTTAAAGCTACTTCCCATTTTGTAAAAATATATAACTAAGACATTTATGTACAGAAAAGATTTCCGCTCACCCAGAAGTAACCATTGCTGGCATTTGTTAAAAGGCAGTCTGGACACAGCTATGTGCATGTTTGAAATGTGCAGTCCCTTGGTCTAATTCTGGGTTCTCTCTGTTATTACCTTTTGTTCAATAGGGGTGCCTGTGTTGGGGGGAGGAAGTTGGATTCTATCTGGAGTAGCTATTTGAAGATGAACAGAGCAGGGATTAAGCAGCTGGGGTCACTTGCCTTGGAACAACCTGAAACATTGGTTTGGGTTTATTGTCTCAAATACCCAATACCGTTTCCCAAAATCTGTTATGTCCTCACATCTTGGCCTTAGGAGTAGCTCTCTATTCAGAGTCTGGCTTTCAGGAAAACTGTGGCTCACAGTGAAGTCCTTCAGGGATAGGATCATGTGACTGCTGTTCGCTCTCTCCTTGTTCTCTTACCTCTACCCATCTCCCATGCTAAGGAGCAGGACTGAAACAATATAAGTGGCCAGCCAGCGGGGATCCGCTTCAGGACGCTCTCTCCTGATCGGCGTTGTGGATTTGGGTCTCTACAGGGTCACTCTCCCTTTCTGCTTCCGACCATCTACACTGCTCAAACTCCTCAATGCTCTCTTCAAATGGGTCATTGGCCTTTTCAGGACCATGTTGATCCGTTTTAGGGAATTGCACCATTGTCCAAGATCTGAAAACTGTCTTTATGAAAAATGTACTAAAGTGGCAAAATTAACAAAAATCTTTTCTGGTTTCTTTTTGATCTGGGAAGGGCTTCATTTTGTTTTCTTTTGATCTGCAGCTCCGTTCCGTTTCTCTCCTCTCTGGGTAGTACATGTTCTGCCCACCTGCCTCTGCATTGTGTTGTGTGCTGTTTTGGCTTGTTTGTTCTTTAACGCTGAGAATAACATCCTGTTAGGAATACAAGCTGAAAATAGTCACAATGGTGCTTTGATGTTTTCTAGGCAACACCATTAGATCGTCTTCCTGGCTCCAGACATCTAGGGATACTGCTACTAACCCCAGCTGCCTACTGAGTGTGTATGTCCTGCCAGGCTCTCTGCTAAGTGCTTCCATACATGACTTGTTTAATCATTTCAGCAACCTGGGGCTTGTCGGCTATACCCACATTTTTAAAATAAAGAAACTGAATTTGTGCTACTTCATCAAGCTAGTAAGCAGTGGAGTCTTTTCAATTTGACTCCAAACTCTATATTCTTGAACACTGTCCAAACTAATACCAAATAACTCACTTACCAAACATTTTGTGTCCATTATCATGTGGTTCCCATGTTATCACCTCATTATTTTCTTCAATTTGTTGCTCATTTCCACGATGGTCTTGTCCTCCTTTTATAAAACACCCCAGCCATTATTGAAAGGCCAGTTTTGTACCATCTTGTCCTTCCCCTGATTATCCCAGAATGAACCAATGCATCTTCCTTTAAAGCCCTAAGTTCTTTCTGCTTTTAACACTTATTTTTAATGTGTTAGTTCATGATAAAAATATATTTATCACCTCTAGGTCTCAGAGTTGTACTTATTTGCATCTCCCACAATGTCTGGTAGAATACTATGTCTTTCTTGTTTGTGTGTTTTGTTTTTGTTTTTAGTAATTTATTTCAATAAGTCATTTATGAGGGTGAAAAAGGAGGCACACTTAAATAAGAAAAATATGACAAAAAGATGTGGCATTTGACATAAGAACTAAACCAAAGTGCCAATTCAAGCATTTATGTGACAGGGACCACTGGATTTCAGTATCGTCATCTGTGAAAACGCTAATAATAATAAAATTACATGCTTAACATATTTCATTGAGATTTAAGAGAGAATTAAATGCAATAATAGACATTGAAGTGTTTTATAACTTTTAAAGTGCTTTGTAACTCTGTTTTTGTCATTGCTAATAAACAATGGTTGATAAATTGGTTAGTTAATTAACATTTTAAGACAGATAACGTAAAAATATTGAGCACTAAAAGAAATTCAAAGCTGAGACTGTGAGCCTGAAACGTAGCTGTAGAAGTTGTGAGACTGTCTTTCCCCTGAAGTGACCAGGCTCTGCAGGGCCCTGGGGCTTTTTCACCACTTATTAAATTAAAAGAGAAAAGATTTAAAACAAACAAACAAACAAACAAAAACAGGAAAAAACATCTAGAAGCAAAGTGAAAATGTAGCTAGAATTTTTAAAAAGCATATTAAGAAAAGACCCACCTTAGCGATAGGGTAGGGGGCTGTGAAAACTGTTAAAAGTGACTGCCCAGAGAAATAAAGTTGCTTAAAAGATATGCAATGATAAGTAAAATAAAATGGCTGCCTGTACGGGGTGTTGCCAGGAGGGACCCCTTTCTGGGAAAGGATTGCCCAGAAGACAAAAACAATTGAGGTACAAGGGCTTTCGGAGAAAACAGAACATACTCAACAGAATTGAAAATAAGCAACTCCTGGTGATAAACCAGTTTAGGTTCAATAGATATAGCTTATCAGCATGGACAAGCATACCATACTGATCAATGTATATCTGCTCCCCACTGTGTAAGCTCTTCCTCTGTAAAATGGAAAATTAACGTCAGCCAATCAGAACATTTCTTTGCTTCCCCTTTAAAAGCTTCCCCTTTCCTCTCCCTCAGATGAGCTCATCATTTTTAGTTCCCTGCTTTCCTATTCTGAATCTTTTGTTGCCCAAATAAAAATTTAGCAAAATTTTGTAAATGCCTTGGTTTAGCTTTTACCATTATAGGGTTACTCCTGCTGAATCAGCTAACATGAATTGAGTCACATATTATACATAATCACAAAACAATATTGCAAGTATCAGAAGAGTTTTAAATAGATTTGGTTAATATCAAGAACATGCTATTGTGAGGGATCGGCACTACATTATTACTTGATATAATTACTTGCCCATTATAGAATATACTAAATTTTTAAAGGAAATTTTCTATTTTTTATATACATTTAAAAGTGGATGGTTGTTATGTTCATTTGATTGATTATTTATTTATTTTGCCATGTAGGGAAACAAAATCAGGGGGATGGCAGGCACGGGCATAGGGTGAAAAACTTTTGTAGGTAAAAGGGTAAAAGGCAAGGCTAAAACAATGATTCTATTGACTCATAAATAATGCGGTATTAATTATAAAAAATAGAACTATAAACAATTTAAATTTAAGGGAAATCTGTAAAACATCATCTTACATTTTCCTTGTTCTACTAAATGAAATTTTTTTAATCATTTATGAAAGTATAATTATTGCATCATGTTTTGTGTAGCACATTTGGGGACCTCTTTATTTACTTATTTTTTTATTTTTATTTGAATATAATTTTTTTTTAATATATTCTTTATTTTTTTTTTAAAGATACTTAGATTACATAAATGTTACATAAAAAATAAAGGGGATTCCCATAATGCCCCGCTCCCTACACCTCCCACATTTTCCCATATTAACAGCATCCTTCATTAGTGTGGTACATTGGTTACTATTGATGAACACATTTTGGAGCATTGCCACTAAGCATGGATTATAGTTTACATTGTAGTTTACACTCCTACACAATTTTGTAGGTAATAGCAAGATATATAATGGCCTGTTTCTGTCATTGCAATGTCATTCCTAAGTCCTGAAAATGTCCCCATATTACACCTGTTTTTCCCTCTCCCTTCCCTCAGAACCTCCAGTGACCACTGTCTCCATATCAATGATATAAGTTCTTACATGGCTAGAATCACAATAAGTCTATAGTAGAATACCAGTAAGTCTACTTCAGTCTATAGTTCATTCCCCAATCCTGAGGATTCTCGGATGGTGATGCCCACTCCACCCCTAATTGAGAGGGAGCTTGTATCCCATAGGGCAGATGGATGGGACTGTCTTGCTTGCAGCGGTAGACATTCTTCGTTCCTTGGGATTGTCGTTGTCCATCACCATCTCCTTGTTAATTGTCCTGGGTGATTCCAATGAACTGGAGAGTATGTGATGCAACTTGGTTGAGATTCAGGGCCAGCTGGTACATGGAAAGCATGAAGATTTAAATCTCTTGGACCTACACCTATCAACTCTAATATTAATTATAAATTCAAATAGAAGGGTCAGGAGAGCCAGGAGTAGGGAAAGTACAACTGAGTCCAACTCTGTCACACTGGGGAGCATAAATTCCAAGGTAGGGCCCACTGGCAAGACACCAAACTCCTGAGCTATCTGCCCTGACTATAGTGTCTGGATGTCTCCAGAGTCCTCAGGGGCCCTGCTATTTGAGGTACTATTTACTTCCCAGTCAATGAGATCCTGCTGAGACGTTCATAAGCGTAACCTCTAGAAAGACCTCACATCTCACGTCTCTTAGCCATATAAACTCATTTGTCTTTAACTGTTCCCCCTTTTGGTCAAGGTCTTTCTCTAGTTGCATTGCAGTTGGTGCTTGGTAGTAATCCCTCAGTGCCAGGGAGGCTCAAACCCGAGAGTCATGCCCCACGCTAGAGGGAAGGTAATGCATTTATATGCTGAGTTTGGCTTAGAGAGAGGTGTGGACCTCTTTAAATAATCTTTTCCTTTCCAATTTTCTAACAGTGGCAAAACTTTTATTTTTGTCCATGAAATATACAGTTTCAAAATTATTTTATGGAATTGAATGGATGCTTTGGGAATTTTAAAAAGTCATGTATATCACAAGATAATTTATTTTAATACTGAATGGGAAGCATTAAAGGCATGCCTATTGTTTGCCAGCGGCATCAAGTAACTTTAGGTATTATGTATTACATTGTGAATGATGGGTTTAAGTTTCTGTTAAATGTAAGGAAAAAAAACATTCATCTAGCAGGTATAATCCTTGTCACTTTACACTGTGATGTGCAAATTAAAATTGGAAACACGTCACTTAAATAGGCTTAGTGTATTCAGAGTTAGAAAAATGACAGCAGCTGACCTTAATTGTTATACTTTTCTACAGCACAAGCTCTGTGGGTGTTATTCAATTTCTAGAATGAATTGATTGAAGGCAATTAAAGAAGTCAAATATCTGTACTGGACTATACATTTGAGGAAATAGAAATTACTTTCTTACCTTTAGTTAACTTTCTGATTGATCACAAGAGAACCCAGGACCTCATATATGGGAAGCAAGTGCTCAACCATTGAGCTACATCCCCTATAATTTTTATGTAACATGTATGTAATCTAAAGCTTCTTTAAAAATTAAAAAAAAAAATTTAAAACAGAATCAATAAATAACCCTCAATCCTTCTTTCAACATGTGTTTAAACCAGTTCAAATGTTATATGCAAAATGAAATATAAAAGCAATATTATACAAGTAAAATGAGGAGATTCTATTGAATTGGGAGACTCTTATTAAATTTTATATCTGCAGGACCTAGCATAATACCTGTTTTGAAATAGAATCTCCATGAAGTGACGTGAACAGAATTTGGTTATCTGAATTTAAAAGTCATTGGATTACCAAAGCAATTAATTTAGTTTAAGTAGTTTTACTTAGTTGCCAGTGATAAGTATTGCATTAACATGGATACAGGAATAAGTATAGCAGGAGTCATCAAACTTTTTCTGTAAAGGGCCAGATAATAAACATTTTAGGCTTAGGGAGCCAGAAAGCAAAATTGAGGATATTACAGTTAAAATTACTATTTAAAATGTAATAATTTTTAAAATATAAAATGATTCTTAACATGCAACCCATATGAAAACAGGCAGTGAGCTTGTTTTAGCCTTTGGGCTATAGTTTGTTGGCCCCAAAGTAGACTTTCATGCAATATATTTGAAAAATTTGTTCAATTTTGAGCTAAACACTTCTGTACGTTACCCTAACCTTAACCCTAACCCTAACCCTAACCCTATGGTCCTCTGTGGTGCAAATTTACATAGACAAAAAGGTAGTCAGGAGAAGGATTGAAATCAATTTCTTGAAAATTTAGAGTAAGGAATTGAAATGAATTATTTAGTTATGCTTTTATTTCATAATATCAGTTAGCAAATTCTAGAAGTCAAGTGCATAATGTCGATAATAAGAGTTTAAAAAGTCTGGAGACTTTACTGAGAATGACATCATAAAAGGGAAAAAAATCAATATAGTTTAAAGTGCACCTTAGAGAAAAGATACATTTAGATTAAGGGAAAATATCATTCCTGGCAATAAGTGGAAAGTCATAAGGAAATGGTCTTTGGGAACAGTGTGAGGTTGAGTTAGCTGGAGCAGCTGCTGGCTCTCCTGACATGTCAAGCCAGTCTTGTCCTTGAGGCCTCGTATCAGCACATCTAGCACTGGAAGACGTTAGACACAAGTCAGATCTAGTATTTAGGAAACTGTGCCACCCTTTGCCAAACTGAATTCTGCACTTCTCACTGAACAAAATATTCAATAAAATACACATGAGCAATGGGAATTAATTAGTCAATCCATTTTTGTATTTTAAATGATATTAGACTGAAGTAGATGAGTTACATTATCCAAGGAGCTGCATGCCATTTTCCAAACTGTAAAACAATTTATATGTAATAGCTTTGAGTGGCATAACAGTAAAAAGCAAAAGAAAATCTGAGAAAAAAATATGAAGATGGGCAAGACTTTTTCCCTTTCTGAGCCTTAGCTTCCTCATGGGTCACGTGAAGTGGTTTTACCTAATGATAGCTAATGGCCTCTCTATCTTTAAAATGCCAAGAAGTCATGACATTTCTATTCATTAAACATCTAAAATGCAAAATTACTCACAGAACCACACAGGATATCCTGATTTGCAATATGTACTCATTTAACACTTAGAACCACAGTTCCCAAACTGTGTGTTCAAGTGCCCTGTAGTGCCACAGTAAAACCACAGTGACATCTGACAGATGCTGTGAAAGCTACCAACTGGAGCTTAAGTTTCAACATTGGATCACTACATTCCTCTCAGCCATGCTATACCTTTTTTGTTTTAATATATTTTTATTACAGAAGTCGTGAACTTACAAAATAATCATGCACATGTGTAGAATTCCCATACAAAACCCATCACCAACACACCACACCATTGTGGCACATTTGTTAGAGGTTATGAGATAAAATCATCAGACTATTACCACTAAATATAGTCCATAGTATACATTTGGCATATTTTTTCCATACACCCCTATTATTAACACAGTACATATTTGGCATTGATGCAAGAATATTGCAGTGTTGCTGTTAATATAGCACATCAGTTACATTAATTGTATGTTTCCCATGCTTCTCCACATTGCCATCACCCTGCAATAGTGATGTATATCTGTTCTAGTTCACAAAAGGACATTCTTGCATTTGTACTATTAACCACAATTTTCTTTTTTTAAATATATTTTTTATTTTTTTTCTAAAAGATACTTAGATTACATAAAATGTTACATAAAAAAATATAAAAATATAAGGGATTCCCACATGCACCACTCCCCACAGCTCCCACTTTTCCCCACACTAACAACTTCTTTCATTAGTGTGGTACTTTCATTGCAATTGATGAACACATTTTGGAGCATTGCCACTAAAGGTGGATTATAGTTTACCTTGTAGTTTACACTCTCTTCCACTCAATTCTGTAGATTATGGCAGGATATATAATGGCCTGTATCTGTCATTGCAGTGTCATTCAGGACAATTCCAAGTCCTGAAAGTGCCCCCATATCCCACCTCTCCTACCGTCTCCCTTCCCTCAACACCCTCAGTGGCCACTGTCTCCACATCAATGATATAATTTCTTCTATTGCAAGAATCACAATAAGTCTATAGTAGAATTCCAGTCAGTCTGCTCTAGCCCATATTTTATTCCCCAATCCTGATTAACCACAATTTTCATCCACCTCTGGGTTCACTGTGTTATTCAGTCCCTAGCTTATTCTCTAGGTTTTTTTCAATTGACATTCATATCCCTAGACTATGCTTTTCAGCCACAATCTCATTTATAAATCAGCTGCTACTCACTATAAGTGTTACCATCAACTGTATCCATGCCACACTTTCACAGTCAAGTTAATTAAATCTTCTACATGCATTAAGCATCAGTACTCCTTCACAGCCCTCTTCTTATCTTCTAATGACCTATACTCAGGAAGCTAAATATAGAATTGCCATATGATCCAGCAGTTCCTCTACTAGGAATATATCCAGAAGAACTGAAAACTGTTATGTGAACAGATATTTGCACACTGATGTTCATAGCAGCATTGCTCATAAATGCCAAAAGATGGAAACAACCCAAGTGTCCATCAACCAATGAATGGATAAACAAAATGTGATATATACGTATGGTGGGATATTATGCTGCAGAAAGACGAAATGAAATTTAGACACATGATAACATGGATGAATCTTGAAGGCATTATGCTAAGTGAAATAAGCCAGACACAAAAGGACAAATATTCCATGGTCTCACTGATATGAATTAAATACAAAGAATAAGTGCATGGAGTTAAAACATGCTGTTTCTTTTGAAGTTGCTTTTTCTTTGAAACTTTATTTTTAGAGATGTTTAGGTCTACATTTATAGAAAATTTACCCTGAAAGTATAGGGGATTCCCATATAATCTCCCCCACCACCCCACACCCACACACATAGCTACCCCTGCTTTTTTGGCAGTTGCTATAACAAAAATCAAGTTCCATACAAAAATCAATGTGGGACAAGAAATGAGAGTGGCAGTATCCAATCTGGTTCCAAGGTTTGAGAAGTTGCACAATGACCAACAAGTTGTTAAGGCACAAACACTTAATATGCATCCTAGACTTTACTTAATAAAACAAAGTAGATATTTTTTTTTTGTCCTGGTAGCACTGTGAAAATATTGTTAAGACACTATGGGTACTGTGAACCAAGAAAATTTGGGAACCTCTGAGAATATCTGTAAATAATTTCTGGGTCTTGTTTTTCAGTACTTTTGATTTCCCTAAAGCTCATTATCTAAAATATCATAGAAATTATGGTTCATAAAACTCAGTCATGTTTGCTATCTGTATTCTCAACACAAACCCACACAGACAGAAAAAGTAACACTTGACCCATGACAGGAAACGGTTATTAAAAAACCATGTGGAAAAAACTAAATAAATAAATTAGTAAATAAAACAAAAAAAAATGTGAAAACCTAAAACACAAACTATTTTCACATAAAATATGGTAATAGTGGGGTGGGGAGAGGAGGAAATTTGGGTCATACTCAGGAGATTCAATATAATCTCATTAATTTTATACTATATTCCTATATATATAAGAGAAAAAATTCAAAGTATTGGATGATGGTAGGTGCAGTCAGAGAGTGAGCATAGGAGGATCATTAAAGAATAAACATATGAACAGACATAAAACAGTCAGGGCGAGGTCTTATTAAGGCATATTGCTCCTGGTTAAGTGATTATTAAGACTAGAAAGTAGATATGACCAGAAAGGAAATTGGGTTTGACCATGAAGTTGTGGGTCATCCCATCCTTTGAAGGACTGGAAAAATTCAGACATATATCATCTACCAATTGTCAATGTCAAGAAATTAGCTTGCCACAGGAGGAAAATCCAGCATCGTGAGTAGTTGGGACCATTATAAATGGGGAAACTGATAAATAAAAATAAAATAAAATAAAAATACCAGCCAAAGTAACAAATACAAAAAATAAAAAGAAGAAACATTGCTTTCCTAAGTAAACAGATAAAAGTATCTCCTTTTTCAACAACATGATGCAAGGCAAAGTGCAAGTACATAGAAATAGATTTTAGTCCATAAAAAGCCAAAGAAACAGAAAATCAGTACCAACGATTAAGGAAAATGTCAAAATTTTAAGAATGCATTTAATTTCTTGCAGAAAGGTTCAGAGGAATCTCCAAAGAGGCTAAATGCCCAGGGCATTAATGTAATCAAATACATGCAGTCCATTGAGGACAGAGGCAAATCCAAGGAAAGGCTAATATACATGTGGGCTCCTAAATTCAAATGCCACATGGGCATGATGCACAACAAGAATGAGACACATACGTTGTGTGAAAACACTGTGATCTAGAGGGTGTTGCCTGGTCTAAATGTGTCAGTAATTCCCCAGCATTTTGGATGATTCCCAAGTGGGAAAGATGTACCAGTGTTGTGAAGCCGCCTAGTATTTTCAATGAGCCAAAATTCTGGAATTTTATATGAAGTCTACTAATCTTAATATACTGACAATTAATTAAAAGTAATTGTTTATTTAGTACAATAGAGACTAAACACACACGAAGACCAAAATTAATTTTATTTTTCTGTGTCTATTTCTAAAAGATTTCACCAATCCTAATACGCAAAGATTAGTTGTTATTTGAGAAACACGTTTTTATATATAAACTATAGTGTGTGTGTGCATGTGCATGTGCGTGTGCATGAGAGAGAGAGAGGTGTGTATGGGGAAAGAGAGAGAAACATAGAAAGTGAGAGAATGAGAGAACAACTCATTAGCTCATCACTAATACTTAACTAAATTTTGATTGTTTCCAAAGGACTTTAATTTGAAAATTTTTAAATAAGGAGTTTTATTCAGCTATTCTAAATTAGAAATACTGCATTTCGTGAGACCCAGGTAATATAACATTCCTCAGAGTTTGACTCTTTGAACCTACCTGTTAGATATCAATTTCATAGCTGGCCTCTGAACCTGAACCAACTTTTGTCTTGAGGTGTCTCAGCAACTTAACTAAATTGAACTGCATTAAGCTGCATTAAAATGGAACACTATTTGTGGAAGGCTTTCAGAGAGAAATTATATATTTTGACTTTAGACGTAATCCTCACATTATTTTAAATGTAATTTTCCAGGCACTAGCTGGAAACTGAAAATTAGGAAGAACAAATAAAATGTGAGTATTTTGCTAGAGGAGGGCCCATAGAACAAGAACTGTTGGCTGATATTACATTATTTTAAAATAAAAGACAATTTTAGATTTTTAAAAAATGTATGTGACCACTTGGTTTAGGGACAACTGTTCCATAAACCTACACTCCTCAATAACCCCTGAGGGACATTGCTATTAAGTAATAAGTAAAAACTTAGATAGAGTGGAGAGAAGGAAGACAATAGGTTACAGATAGCCTGTGTCAAAAGGCATGAAGGCCACTAGTCAGGAAGCCAGCTTCATAAATTCATCATTTACACACCACACACACATACTGTCAGTTTCTCTATGTCATGAAACTTTGCTAGCAAAAGCTGGGAGTTTGTGGCAAAAGCTCATTTCAGATGTGATACCCAGTTTATACTATTCTGAAATTGTGAAAAGGCTTAAAGATAAATAAATCAATAACCATCCATTTTAAACCTGATACTTCTCAAGTGTAACATTCCCTTGGCGCTATCTCTTAAAAATAGTAATAAAAGGTTTTGCTCAAGCAGAATGTTTGCCTAATCTAGACATTCAAATCTTGTGAGAACAACCACTTTGATAGCAAGGAGATAGCCAGTTTGGTAGAGATTAAACCAAGACAGCTATGTGTCTGCGTAGCTGATATTCAGCTAGCCACATTATCAAGACCAAAGATGTTGTAGCAATTTCTTTATATAATTAAAAGTGTTAACAGTAATAAGGCTGTTGTAATATGGCTAGCAGAGACCCAAAAATAAAATCATTTCCACTCAGTAAATGTTCCCCTAAGTTTACGTTAAAATTTTGTCTCCGAGCCTAGTTAAAGATCAAATTGTAAAAAATATGGATACTTCAGATATGTGTCTGCATTGAATTCTATTATGAGGATCTTTGCTGGAATGCTCTGAAAGAGATTAGAAATATTGATTTTCATTTAAGTTCTCTTAGATGACCAAAATCTCTCTAACGAAGAAATTCTTTAAATAATAACTCCTATTGCTAGTTAGCAAAATATATCATAAACATGTAAGACATTAATCCTTCTATAAACATAACCTGAAATCCCTAAATGATAAAATTATCATTTTACTTTCTGCTTCAAATTGATTAAAGTAGGGCACTAATGAAATATCCAATTCTAGCTCAAAGTTTATAAAGGCATAATTTTGCAGGCAAGATAAGGTTCCAAATTGCTTAGAAACTATGTTTCTTAGGACACTAAATAAAAATATGATTGGGTCACTCAGAGTGGGAGAGGGAGTAGGAAATAAAGTTTATCTTGCTATCTGAATAGTTTTTTTAATAGTTTTTCTTAGATTGAATCCTTCTTGTCACTCCATCTCAGTCCCAATATCATCTTTGTAGAGATACCATTTTTGATCACTGCTTTACCATGTTCTCCAGAAAATAGACTTTGAGAAAGATATTTCCATGTAGGAAGTTTCCTGGGGAATGTCTTTGGAATCAACACATGGTAAGGGTGGGGGTGTAGATGATGAAGGAAATTGAGTCCAAATAAAGGCCTCAGAATACCTTTCTATCCCACCAGGAGCTCTGGTGCTCGAAGGCTTCCATAGAATTATCTCAATTTGAGGAAAAGGGATAGGCATTTATACCCTGTCTTCAATAAATATTGGATGAGGCGAGGGAATGGCTATGCCCGTGTCAGCTGTCCCTGGCTGAGTAAAATCTCCAGGAGACCCTGGCTAAGAGTTGTCAGTCAAAATTACTCCCAGAATCTGTGGAAATAAGGGTCTCAGTCTTGATGAGGAAATACGAGTGGCGTACAACACCATCCTTACATTCCACTACTTGCAATACCCAATCCTTGTGCTTCATATATTAAGTTCTGGAAATAAATCCTCCAAAATTCCTGAGAAATTGCACAAATGGAAGGTATGTGAGATGAAATACGCCTGTGCACTACAGCTAGTCTGAAACCGTATTTGATACTTATTGTTGCCCTTCTCTATGATCATTTCTAGATTCCCCTCACCTTTAGCTAGCACTTTTGCTAGTCTAGGTAGCTTACTTAGTAGGGTGTTTCAGAGTATCATACTTGATGGGCCTGTACTCATTCACCATAAGCTTCTCAGGCCTTGTCTGTTGCACTTTGCTAGTGATCATAAACATATAGAGATGCCAATTGAGGCCCAGTGGGCAGGAAAGGCAAATCCACTCTCATTGTGTGGTCTACGTCAAAGGATGGTGTGATGTTGGAAGCCCAGAACTGATCACCATTACTGGCAGGTAGGGTAGTCAAAAGTGCCAGATCAAACCTGGTACTGGGGTCTACACATCCCAGCTACCATGACTGAACTATTATGCCTATTATGCTGGCAGATAAGAGAGGCTGGGCAACATGACCTGGCTAACTCAAACTTGATTGCTCAGTGCCTTTTCTATGTTGGAAGATCTCTGGTGAATATTGACCTATGACACAAAGATGTGACTACTCCCATAGAGTCAGGCACTTACCTACTCCTCAGAATTCCTATTTCTCAGTCATTTCATCTCTCTCCTGCAAAGTCCCTGAGCAGTCAGTATGGAATTTCACAAGGGTCTATCTATATTCTTATCTTGGGCCACTTATTTTTCCATACCAAGTGGAAAACCAAGTGTGCCACCTGAAATTCACCCCACTAGGAGGATTTACTCTTATAGGCAGCTGTTTTTCAGGGTCATGTTTAGTTGCACCCACATACTGAGTCAATTCATCTGAGAACTGAGCTCAGCAATTTTCTTCCTCTGTCAAATAGTCATAAGGATCCTTCTCATGTGGTCATAAATGTGAGTTGAGAGAGAAATTTGTTTAATATTAATGGATGACATGATGTCCGGGCCACCTACTTGAGTATCACTCTTGGTTAATCCAAGATGTGCAATTCCATATTATGAGAGATTTATCCTGAGCCTATTCTAATTTATGACTTGCTGGGTCTCTTGGAAATCAGTTCATGATGGACAGTTCTGGCTGAATGATTACTTGATATCCCATGGTGAGCAGTCCCAGATCTCCTAGGAACTGCTTTTCATTTTTTGTTTTTTTGTTGCTTTTCTATTAGAAACCTAAAAGTCTATGTTTTGATTATCCTATTAGGGATTGCTATAAACTCCACATTTCCACATGCTATCTTTTCTCACTACTGATACACACACACACACACACACACACACACATAAATTCTATGAGAGCAATGATACTGTCTATTTCACCGCCTTTCCCAGTACCTAGAACAGTATCAGATTTTAGCATAAACTTTTCATATACATGTTTAATAAATGAAGAAATAAGCCCAATTGTATTTCTAGTCCTAAATACCTGACTTTCAAATGTTTTAGAAGAGCATAGGTTAATACCTTGGGTATATCCCTGCAAATTCTGAGTCCTAGAGAATCAACTCAAATGGTGATCTATCATGGATGGATGCATGATTTCATTTCTCTCTCCCTCCCTCCATCATCTGTCTGTCTGTCTATCTATCTATCTATCTGTCTATCTATCAGAAGCAGTAACAACCTTTGTGCCAGCCTACTTGGGGACAGTATTTATGATGCCTCTGATATTATTTGAGGTCTCATCAGTGTTTGATTAAGAGGTAGTCTTTTTATAACTTTTTTCCAATAACTTAGTGAAAATCCATTGCCCTCCAACGTTTTTACATAACACCAAAAATGCCTTATCAGCTAAATAAATATTTACTTATTCATGTCTTTTAAATTATGTAGAAAAAACTCAGTTTCATAGAATGAGAGTTTGGCTAAACTGATTGAATTTCCACATGCTTGCAAGGAAAGATGTTTTTGGTCAAAAATAATTTAGAACTGATTTTATAATGTACCATTTGTCCTTAACATCTACTCAGGTCTAGGTCTTTCTCTCCTATTGATTATGTATCCTTAAAATTTGTTCTCTTAGATGACTACATCGTATTTCTAAAAATCCATATAATTCTATACATAAAAATGGGTTAGCATAGTTATAGATCATTGACTATGCTCCAAAGTCTATTAAGTTAATATCAAGCCTAGGCAAGTAAAATATTTATATTTTCTTATGTACTGAAACTAAGAATGTGCATCTGATGAATCATTCACTGTTCTGTGTGCTGCATCTTTTTAATTATACCAATTTTCAATGATAATATTGAAAAATATGCAGGCAAAGTCTCCAAATAAACAAGTAAAATATCCTGGAAGGAATATTACATCCTGATGGCAATGCAAAGCTTTAATTTTTTTTTAATGTAACTTAGATGCTTTAAAACACAGGTAAGATTAACTCCTGACATAACCCAGATACTTTATTTTGGATCCTAGCTCTATAGACATGATCATACATATCATTTCCATCACCTGAAGCTATTTTGGCATCATTGTGATGGCCTACTGTACTTTTGCAAATTACTTTATCTTCCTTGCTGCTTTACGATTCTTCTTGTCAATGCCATGTCTCTGATAATGTCACTTTGAACAGTGATTGCACAAATGCTTAGAATTACTGATAATTTCCACAGGTAGCATCTTGGAGGGACGTGGTAAAGGAATATTTTTCCATTCTGTGCAAGTGTCCTACAAGTGACTGATTTTCTACGAGATGGCTTTCTTGGCATCCAATGCAGTGACTCTTGTCCCGAGAGAAAACCATGAGCAAATTAGAAATAGATGAAAAAATTTCTCAAAATAGATCCTCTTTGGAAGATGCATCTTCTCTTAACAAATTCCTAAACCAATAACAATCTATCATCTCTAATTAACAATTATAATAACTCCAAGCACAGAATGTTTGATGTAGCAGGCATTGAAAAGCCTATTGTCTTGATAATATGTATATTGTTTTGTGTATCATAACTTGAAGGGGATAAAGAGCACCTATTTGACAGTCTATTTCTTGAACTAATTAGGTATTTGCATGAAAAATTTCCTTAAAATGTTAAAACTCAAGGATTAAAAGTAAAAAATTTATTAAGAGAAAGGAGAAACAAGGGATTTGATGGGGAATACAGTAAAGAAGAAGCAATTAAAGATTTTTGGATTGGTTACAGCTATATTGATTTTTGTAAATTATTTTTAAGGGCTAGTCATAAGGTTGACTTTGTCTAGCTATGTCAGATAGCTAAAAACCTAAAAACTATATTTTAAAAGTCAGACTGATAAATTTGGAGAAATATTATTTTAACAATGACATAGAGAGAGAGAGAGAGAGAGAGAGGCATACATATGTGCAAGTAGAAATGGTAACATCTTTTTCAGTTAAATTATGATGTTTTTATGCATTACCATTTAATTAAAAATTCAAAATATACTCTAAAATGTAAATTTTCAGAAAATATAATGCCCTGGGCAATTTTGAAGTACTTGTGATTTGTGCCATCACTATCCTACTTGTTATAATTACAAAAGATTTATAGAACATTTCTAGTCAATCCTTTTAAGAAAACTTGAACATGCAAAATTTAAAACAAGATATTCTCTTTTTGAAAAGAATTTATTAATATATGTTCCTCTTTGGAGGGGGTGAGAAATTGAACATGTATCTTATTCCAAAATATTGAATGTACTTCACATAAGATTTTCATAATACTTCATGTCAGATTAATCTTTTGGCAATTATAACTGTTAATCTCCTCAAGCAGGATTTTCATTCACCACCACCCCACTTTTTTTTTTTTTTTTTTGTCCTGGTTTTCTCTTTCAGCAGGCTGTTTCCAAGACTGATACATAGATCCCCCTTTGGAATTTTTTCCTGGGGGAAAAATCTATCCACCTCAATATGTGTGATTTTTAATGTAGACAGATGAAATATACTCAGAAAGGAGTTTGTGGATTTGTGGAACTAGAGTGGGATCAAAGAAGCATAACATTTATAGACCAGAGTTTGCAAACTCAGATGCCAACAGGGGCTTAGCACATAATATAAATGGATTGAACAGCCAGGTGTAATCCAATAAACCATTATGGATTTGAAAAACTATGCCCCCTCAAAAGGTATGGCAAAAGTCAAGCAAATTGTTTCCTTGCCAAAATGTGGGATAGGTCTTACCAGCATGGGAAGAGAAATCAGAACAATTTTTAATATCGACTCCCAGGTAAAAGGAGGTAATGGACTCAAATTATTGAACAATATACAGACCATACAAAACACATTTTGGGGAGAAATTTGGTCCATTGGTATCCAGTATTTAGCCTATGTATAATTCTAGTGTAGGAATCACAAAGTTGCTATAATAGAAGTGTGCAATTGTTTAAAAGTAAATCTCAATATCTTTCAGCACTGCTTAGCTCAACCATGGGTCCCACCATTGTGTATTTCTTACACCTGTCAGCTTTATTTATTCACTTGCTTGCATGCTTCTGAATACCCTTGGGACTAGAATCATTGCAGGTCCAAAAAAACATCTCAATGGCAATGTTAGTGTGGCCACTCTTCAGTGGAAGAGAGGGTGTATGGTTCAGAAATGAAGATGAGACATCTTGGAGATTGGTTGTCAACAATCTTCCTGAATTCATGTCATTAATGTGTTTAATAGTAATAAAGTAATAAAAATTGATATTAAAATAGTAATTAAAGATTTGAATCTAGAATATCAGTCCTAGGAAATAGAGTTGAATTCAAGTCCAGAATTTGGGTTTAGAAACCAGAAATGGTGAAAACTGTAATTAGCAGAGGAGACAAATGAGAAACAGCTAGAAAAAACATACAGACTTAATCAGATCTGGTGGAACTCTCTACTCCCCCACATCTCCACCTGCCTCTACCTGCTCTGTTCCCCAATAAGTTATGTGATATAAAATGCTTTCAGGATGGGAGAAACACATCCAGGGAATAATCCTAACATGGCTACAAAGGATTACCTCTCCTCGAGGATCAAGAGTTGGCTATATTTCTGTCCCACCTCTGCTCCCTTGTCAATGATAAGCCATTTCTCAGTCACCAAGGCTCTTCTAGGAGACAACTTGGCTTCTCATAAATCCAAACCTTTGGAAGGCAGTTTAAGGAAAGATTCTGCCTCAGGCAATGAATCTCATCTTACCGGTCTCTCATTTAGAATCATTCACTCCAGCAGCCATGCCTTGGTCATTTTAATACTCAACTGACGTATCAATTGTGTCCTGTCAGGACAAATACATAGATGTTACTTCACGGACAGCTGTTTCTCCTCCTTCTTACTCAAGAACTCCAAACAAGTCTACTTAGAAGACTACAAATGTTAGAGACCTTTGAAGTCTTTTAATTCAATGCCTTCATTTTTCTTTTTTTTTCTACTAGCTATGTATTTCCTGGAAATTCAGGAAAGATTTTTGAGTGGTTTCTCTTTTTTTCTTTTGATTAAAACTCAATTTTAGGTTATGTGCAGCATTTTGATTCTATTCTAAATGACAGAGATGGCAAGGGGGTACAGAAATAAAGCAGAGCATACACATCCAAAGAACAACATTTCCATTGGAGGGAGGGTCCCTGATGCAGCTCAACAAGATAGTCCAGACCAGTAGGGCAGTGGTTCTTAACTAGGGATAAACCCTGGCACCCTGGGGACATCTGGAGACATCTGATTGGCCTAACTGGGAGGAAGCTATTAGTGGGTAGAAGCCTGCGATGGTGCTAAAGATTATACAATGCACAAGACATCCTTCCATAAAAAATAATTTTCTGGTCCAAATTGTCAATAGTACTGAGGTGGAGAAACTCTGTTGCAGGGGGAAGAAACACAAATCTGAGAATTTGATAAATCTGTGCCATTTTTTATCTGTGTGAACTCCTGTTAGTAACTTAGCCAGTTTGAGCCTCAGTATCCTTCTACTATATTGACTGGGGACAATAATGTTTAATAGGGATTGTTGTGAGGAATAATGAGGGAAAATGTGTATAAGCACCTGTCACAATACCTGGCAAATCAAAGCCAGGTGGAAAATACTAATTATTTATCCATATTCCAATCCCACTCCTACCCATTTCTCACTTTGGCTCCCCTGGGCTAATATATTTTGGTTGTCACCCAATTCTTGGTGATTGGGTAAAGAGGCTAGCCAGAATCTGGGGTTGAAAGGAAGAGCAAAGCTTTAGTACCACCAGGATTAGCTTTATGACCTTAGGAGAATCATCTAAATTGCTCTATGTTTTGGTTTTCTTCACTATCCAAAGAATGAAAAGGTGTTTTCCCTTATCTGTTTCAGAGATGAAAATATTTGAGTTAATTGGGTAAGCAATGTTTTGCCCAGAAGAGATGTGTTTTGAATTAGTTAAGTTGGATTTTAAATTTGGGTCCTGGTGGAGGTCAGGTGTGACACAATAGGAAATCGAGGCAATAATGCGTGAGAAAAGGTAGTTTGTTATTCACAGGTCCCAGAGAGAGAAAGGAGTTGATGGGAAGTGAGATCACCTCAGGTAGGGAGCACACAAGCAGAGCAAGAGGGACCCATGGGCTCATGCTTTTTTTGTGGTACAGAGGTACGGGTTAGTTGGTTTCCCTTGAGAGTCAAGGATTGGTTAGTTTAAAGCAACATGTGTAAAAAAGATGAAGGGACTGGGGGCCAGAGGGCAGTGGTGATGGTTAGTGTTTTAGTTTTACTGGACTGCTCGAGCAAATAACATCAAAAGTGTCGGGTTAAACAATGGGAATTTATTTGCTCATGGTTTTGAGGCTAGGAAAAAGTCCAAATCAAGGCATCAGCAAGGCAATGCTTTCTCTTTAAAGACTGGCATTCTGGTGTTGGCTGACAGAGGTCCTTGACTCTTAGCTTGTCACTTGTTAAGGTACATGGCAGCCTCTCCTGGTCTCTCCCTTCTTTTCCAGGTTCCCTTGATATTCAGCTTCTGGCTGCTCCTTCTGGCTTTCTCTCTGTCTGAATTTCACTGGGCTTATAATGGACTCCAGTAAATAGGATTAAGACCCATCCTGGTTGGATTGGACCACACCTTACCTGAAGTAACCTCATCAAAAGGTCTTACTTACAATGGGTTCACACCCATGGGAATCGATTGGTTTAAGAACATGTTTTTTTTTGGAGCACATACAGCTTCAAACCACCAAAATTATCTTAACATTTACGGCCAGCTGTGGGTTCTGGGTGAGGCATGTGGGTGGTATTGGTAGTGGCCAAAGATGGGGTTTGAGCTCAAGGGAGTCTATTAAACAGACCAAAGATCATTGTTGAGGCAAGTAGGTTAGCCAAAGGAAGACAGATGCCGAGGCAAGACGCAAAAAATGTTGATAGTTATCGCAATGTGGTCAATGATTTTTACTTCAAGACATATGAAAGCACTTTCAGAAGTTATAAGCATTATCTAATTTGAGGGATTTCAGTGCTGCTAAAATTTACTTCCCTATAATTTATTACCCAGTCTTTTTATTGATAAGGGTACTGTTTAACTTTTAAGTTGTTTTTATTTAAATTAAAGAAATATCTACAACATTTAAAAATATATATATTTTGGATGAGCCTCAAATTAAGAGTCCACAATTCCTCCCATTTCTACTCCAAATAGTTAATCTTTTTTCATAGTTTCTGAGTTTTATTTCTTCTGGTAGTTTCCTTTATAAATATAAACTATATATTTTGATTTTTTCTTGATTAACTTTAGACAATATTATTTGACTCCCCTATTTGAAAGATTACTTATATAGTGACTTACCCAGCCATGCATTCCCTTCCTTCTCTTCCTAATGTTCATTATTGATATTATTATTTTTAAATTGTCAACATTAATAAATTTCAAATTTGATCATAACTAAATTATGTTCCAGTTTTGCTATGGGTTCATTCCAAAAGTATCAACATAATAAAAACATTTACAGTTTTTAAATTATGCAAATATATAAAATTATGCAAATACATAACCCAAATACTAGAACTAAAACTGTAGCGAAGGAAATGCAATCCTATGATATGAAATATTCAAAGGAGACGGTCCCAGGAATCCATGTACTGTGCCTTCTTTTTTTTTTTTTTGTGCTTCATTTCTTTTTACTTTTTGTGTACATTGTCACTGACCCCAAATTCATAAATGACTTGTCATTTGCTTTCTTGAACACTATTTTTATGTTTTGTTGGTTTTTTGCTGTTATTGTTGTTCTTGTTTGTTGTGCAGGATCTTGTAGGGCGGTTTCTCCAATAAGCAGACTGAGAGAGAGATTTGTGTTAAAGAAATTGATCGGAACTAGCTCCTAAAGGTCACCCTAGTACAAGCTGGAGGTGAGGTGGGATATAAAAAGGAAGCAGATTGCGTAAAAGGAAAGGCTGTGCTGTGAAGCACTTGCAACAAAAGCCAGCCACGTCTGATCCTATGAAGAGCTCTTGAGCTGGGATGTCCCTTTCATAGTTGTCCCAAGTTGGGGCAAAGGGGCAGGCACTGGGGGGAGGTTTCCCCCAGGAATGGGCATGACCTCAGGTGAGATGTCTCTCTTCAGCAGGACAGTATTGGGGTTGTGGGTAGAGAGGAGCTCAGCTGTAAGCCATCAGCCATCAATACTCCCAGTTGCTGTGGAAATTTGTACTTCCTGCCTGAAAGGGGTGACAGAGCTTGGAGGAATCTGGGCAGCACAAAATAGGATACAATATATCTGCTAAGTGTAGTTTTATAGATTCTTGCACAGATGAAACATTTATTTTTTCATTATACTACATTGATAATTTGACTTTGTTTAGAAATCATTTTCTTCAGACTGTTTTTTATTGTTTTCTAGCACACGAAGTTCAAATGAGAAGTCAAATGCCAATCAGATTCTTGCTGTGTAGTGTACCTCTTTATTTTTCCTCTCTGTGGATTTTTGGCAGCCTATAAAGTCCCACATGGTCTGCTCCAAACCAGACTTTACCAGAGCTCTGTATTAAGGTATCAAACATTTGTGCAGCCCATAATATTGTCTTTTGATTCTGATTTAGTTGTTATTCCTTTTGTGTTTTACCCTATTGAAAACCAAAGAAAAAGAATAATGGACATTTGATTTCATGATAACCTCACCTTAATTACTATTAATACCCATTCATATGTTCTACTACATCTAGATGAATCCATTTAAAGTTATAATTATTTATGAAAAATAAAACTCATTTATCATTAGCACCTGCCATTTGTTCTCAAATAATTATATTCATGACCTAGACCCTCTTCAAGTTCCACCAGAAGCCCCTCTTTACCCACTCCACCTCCTGTCCCACATAGAATAATGCATTTTATTTGTAACTCCACTTATTTTCCTCCCACTAGGAGAAAATAAAAACAAATTTTATGCAAGTGAGGGTTGTTTTTTATACTGTTAGCATTGAATAAAATCTAATTTAAGTAATAAAATTTCCTCACATAATTTTGCATTTTATCTAGTATTAGTAAATAATACCAGAATAATACCAGAATTAGTGACAATGCACTTTTGACTTGCCTCTCACCTGACTGTGACATACCAGTGTGTTTCAACCTGGAGATTTAAAAGTGTAATATTAATACACAGGTAGAGATTAAGTCCCTGATTTAACTAGAAAACTGTAAACAAGGGAAGTGGTACATAAATAGTTTGGTAATAATATAGATGACTCAAAACATTTCATTAACTCAGGAGGGTAGGCTCTATTGGGTACCATTTCGTGTAGGGGTGAGCCACTACAGGGCAGCATATGGGTTTCATACCTAAGAAGTTCTGCTTGCCTATGTGGGTGGATGTGTGTGTGTGTGAGTGGTGGGAGTGAGGTTGCTAAGGATGCTATAGAAAATGGTACGTTCTTCACAATTTTGCCAAGGCCCTTGTTGTCCACCAAAATCACAATGTACATAAGTTGCGGAACTGTAGAGCATTATTTGAGTAAATGATCAAGAACTGGGAAAACAGTAAATGACCAGAAGGCAGGAAGGTGTGGAGTGGCTTGCCAAGGCTTCTGTGTCTGTCACTCTGTTGCTGCAGCAACCATTGCCAGCATAAAAATAGAGCCATGGTTACCTTTAGGGTTGTGTTGAGTTGTTGGGAAAAAATTAGAAAAAAATTTGGATCATCCATTCTCAGGAGACCCATTTGAATCATTGAAGCTTAATGCCATTTGTCTGCATCTCTTTCAAGCATGCATTCCACATACCAATTTGCTTAAATGGTGGATGCACATGCCAAATCTAATTATCCCTTTTCACACAAAGTCATTAATCACTCCTATCCATTATTCATTGACTACCAATAGCTACTTCAATCTTCCGTACAAGAAACTTCAATACACATTAGAACAACATGTTTATAAGTGACATTTATCCCTAAAATGTACTGTGTGGCATTTTTAAGTTAGATGAAATATTCTTGGCATGAAAACTGGTAGTATGTTTCATGTCGTTCTTATAATCTGTAAATAATAATAAAATAAAAACACTATGCTAGAGACAATTACGAAGCTCTTGATAGTTATTCATCATTATGTTAATCATTATGAGTGGAGTGATAATGGTTCTATGCCTAAACAGTATGCAAGGATCTCAAAGTACTCTGAAAAAAAAAAGTTATCAAAAACTTTAGGTGGAAAGTGATGTGAGATAATATTAACCTAGTGAAATGATCAATGTCACGTGAAACATGTAGTAGCATTCTTTAGTCAACTAATACCCTCAACTACTGCATTCTACACAATCAATATCGCCCCACATGTATTTTAATCTTTTGTTTTCCTCCAAAATATTTGTGTGGCATTGAAATAGATACAAATGGTGATCAAGTTCAATCCTCATGCTTTTCCCAAGACACTTAGAGAGCCTATGGCACAACAGACACTTGCACTGAGAGCTCATGATAGCAAACCCTGGACCTTTTCATTCATGCATGGTAAGGGATAGAATCAAAATCCATCTAGTGCCTCCTGCATGACCAGTTACTATGCATGGAGCCATTACATACCATTTTCAAAAGTCTGTGGAAAAGGCTAATCATTTATCTTTATTTGTATCTACATCTATATCCTACAGTTATATAGCTACATTTTTATTTAAAGATGAGGAAATCAAGGCTCTTCAGGGTTAAGTATCTTGCCCAAGCTTCCTAGGAAACAAATGGGTCTGCCAAGATTTGAATCGTGGTCTGCCAGATTCAAACTATCATCTGGGGGCTGGATGTGGCTATCATCTGCCATATGGAGGGACCCAGGTTAGCTCCCTGGGACCTCCTGGTAAAACAAAAATGGAAGGCGTTAAGGCGAGCCAGGCCCACACGGAGAGACACAGGAGAAAGCCAAGATGAGATGTGCCAGAAACCAGGAACTGAGGTGGCTCAGGTGGCAGAGTGCCTCTTTCCCACATCCTAAGTCCCTAGGATCGAATTCCAGTGAAAACTGGAGGAGAAGGATGAGAAGAGAAGGCAGGAAACAGACACAGAGGATCACCCAGTGAATGGACACAGACAGCAGCTGGGGGGAGGGGAGAGATAAATAAAGTAAAAAAATAAATCTTTAAAAAAAAACTATCATCTGCACCCTTCCAACCACTCTGCATTTTGTTAGTTTCAAATCATTCTGGGAAAGTAAGGGAAACTTACCCTTTCTTTATAATAAAAGTTAACTTTAAAATTCAAAGATTTCATGGAGAGTACCTAATACAATTCCTTCATTTTAAAGGTGAGAAACTTGCGGAACGGATGTGGCTCAAGTGGTTGAGTTCCTGCTTGCCACAAGGGAGGTCCTGGGTTCAGTCCCCAGTGCCTCCTAAAAACAGAAACAAAACAGCAAGCAAACAAATGAAAAAAACATGGTTGAGCACTGGCTTTCCACATAAGAGGTCCTGGGTTCAGTCCTCAGCCCTGGTACCTCAAAAAAAAAAAAAAGTGAGAAACTGAGGCCCAGAGGAGGTTTCTGCTTTACACATTGTTAATCATTGTTAAAGCTGAGTTAAAACATAAATTTTGTCTGTTTAATCTTTTTGATGTGTTTCCTACAACACCATGCTTTCCCCATAAGCTGTGTGAAAATGGAATATCATACCATCCTTTCCTCTTTCATTTCCTCTCCTTCCAACTAAACTCTCAAAAGCTTCATCTTCCATAAATCCTTAACAAATTTAAAATGCACAATAATTTCTCTTTTCTTGGAAGCAATATATCATATGCCACCCATGGTGCAATTAATGTTGTATCTTTGTATTGATCCCTCCTTGTAATTATTCATCATCTCTTAAGCATGTTCTTATCTTGCCCCACCAGCTAGCCTGAAATATCCATGAGAAAAACTCATTCAATTCCTTGTAGCTCCTCACTTGGCCCAGGATATTGTCTCTGCCTAAGACGAAGCAGTGCTCAGTCAGTATTTGATGGTTGATTGATTGATGTTTGGCCATGAGAGAGAGTGAATTGTTTAGTTTACTTCTTTTACAAGGTACAGCAAGTCGAATATGAGGTTTTCTCATTGGGAAGGGAAAGAAGAATGACAGAGGTTGGAAATTCATTGCAGTGTTCTGTCTGCTACCGTGGAGGAAGGAAGCCAAAACAACAATTTCACCAACCAGCTTTGTCCTGTGGTGTCTTTCTTGGCCAGTGAGCTTAGTGTTTTAACATGAATTGCCTGAAAAGAACTGCTAGTGTTTATAATTCAAAATGTATCCATATTTCACATATTGTTTTCACACCTTTGGATCTCTCATGTGTGCCTAGATTCCTGAAAAGGCTTTGCAAGCTCAACATATGATGGAAAGGAAGATGATAAAAACTGGCCTGGTTTTGCTGAAATCATTATTTAGGGAGGTACAGAAATAAATAGATACAGCTAGACAAGGGAGCTTAGGAGAGGGAAAAAGAAACAGATGCCCTTTTCTTCCTCCTCTCTCTATATTGCTTGCCTCATACACCTTCAGAGTTAACTATTTTGGAGGATAAAGGGAGGGAAGAACATCCAAGGGATAGGAAATACTGGAATGTTAAGTAAAACCAGGTTTCCAAATGCAAGGATCCTCATTTCCTGCTTGATATTTGCATGACAATAACTTTGGCCTTAGCAAGTCTTCTTTACTCAAACTAACCCTTCTCTAGATTAGGTTCCAACCTTATAAATGGCACTACCATCCCCCAGTTGCTCAAGTCCCAAGCCTAGGTGTTACTCTTGACAACTTTTTTTCCATCACCTGCTATTGCCACTGAATCATGAATTTCTGTTCATTCTCTCTTAAATATCTCTTGAATCTTTCCAATTCTCTCCAGTCTACTACTTTCACCAGTCTGAACCAAATTTATCTCTTACCTAGACCACACTGTCCTTCAAACTAATTTCTATTTCCCTCTACCATTAAGTCAGTGTAGTGGTTACGATTGCCAGCTTGCAAGTCTGATTGCTTTTAGCTATATGGCATTGGCCAAATGACTTAAGCTTTTTGTAAAATGAAAATAATGATACCTACCTCATTGAATTCTTATGAATATTAATGTATTAATACATGTAACACCCCTTAAGAGGTTGGGTACACAGGAGGTACTCAGCAAATATTAGCTGTTATTATTATTGCCCCCAGCAAGCTCAGAAGTATGTGAGCCCCTTTCTAGCTTAAAATCATTCAATCACGTCCCAATATTTTTGGAATAAATTGCAAAATTAGCATATCTCCAAATGTACTTGCTTGAATCACTTCTACCTACCTCTTTGGCCTCATCTGTGCCGTTCACTCCTCGTTATCTGATATCCAGCACTACTGGTTTAATTTAAATTTCTATAACAGGCAGGATTCATTTTGGTCTAAGCCAAAATGACATGCATCTTCCTTGGGCTGGTCTCCCACTTCTCTCCCCTTAATTTCTGCTGTTCTTTAAGGCACAAATTAAAGACCATTTCTGCAGGGAAGGGTTATGCAACTACTCAAAACTAGATCAAGTCCCCCTTTTTATGTGATTTCATAATACTTAGGATAATAGCCAATTAATTATCTTTGCAATGACATGTCTTTGTTCCTTTCTATCAAGTAAATTTTATTACATTATTAAAGTTGTAATGAAATCGTCAGGGCAAATACCACTAGCTTCCAGGACAGTACCATCTGTAATTAGTGCTTAATAGACACTTATTGAATAAATCAATTAAAAAATGGATCAGAAAAATAATGGTAGACTTATTCTGATTCTGTGTTTTGACGTTCTAGAGGCTTTAGCCTGGATCTACTTATCAGGAAGAGAGCCAGGAACATCTTAGAAATGATACATCCTAAACCCTCATTTTACAGAGAAACCCAGATAGTCACATACAGCAATATCAAGACACACTTTCCACCTTCCTCTTGTAAAAGTTCAATTGCTCCCCTACCTGCTATCACTGTGGAAGGAATTCCACACATTAACACAGGTATCAATGATGATTAGTTCACCACTTCATAAATTGTGCTTTGCCAAGGGTGTTAATCTAAAGGTCCAAATTTATATAGTAGAAATAATGTTATCAGTGAAATACCAGGAGGAAAACAGTTTTGAGACCATAAATACATATTTCTCCTACCTCACCTAATTAAGATCATCCTTGGTTGTGGAATATAAATTGAGATAAATGCTGTTAGAAGTTTCTCAAGCTATATCTAAACAAGAAAAGGCAAGAAAAGAATAGAAACTTGAATCTCGACAGGTGACTAAAAATCTAAGCATTTCTTATCCTGCCTGATGTCGGGAAAAAATTGCATCCCTACTTCTAAGCAAACCAAATGTATGAAAGACATTTTGGAAACTAAAAAATAGGAAGCCAATAATAGGTTTTAAAATTACTTATTTTCTTTGTTTATTCAAATGGTGATCCACCCAAGTGCAATAGATCCATCATTCGATCAAAGCAAAACATTTCACTTAGATCTTTAAAAAGGCAGATATTAGGGTACATAAAATGTGCCTGTTTTGATTGGTTTTGAGTCTATATTTTCTCAATGACCAAATAGAAAGTTTTGTTGAAAGAGCTGCATTTGTTGTATATTTTTATCTTATAAAATTTTGTTCCAATTTGCACAGTTATTGCTACTCACAAAAATTGCATAGCCCTTCACACATTTCAAGTTATTTTGTGTTTTCTGTGCTTAAGCAAACTTGACTGAATATAAATGGTCAGTTTTTGTCAGCCTGGAGCAGTTGAAATAAATGTATTTAAAATCAATTCTAATGGTGTAAATAGATTTTTTTTAAAGTATAATATCACCTGGGTAGAAACATTTACATTGGAAATGGAGAGAACGTGGTGTCCTTGATGTGTGCATGTGTGAGCTTGCCGTGTGTGTGTGTCAGTTGTTTGTTGTTCATGAAATCCGACTCTTTCTTTGTTGCTATTCAGATGATCTCTCTCCTATTCCTTTTTTGAGTGTCACAGATATTTATATTCCTCCTTTGCTAAACCTAACCTTTCCCTGATTACAGACATTGTGCTAATTACTCACTCAGATTCTGAGGTTCACACAGCTGGTTTTGTTCCCACTTCTGCAAAGGCACACCATTACATCAATATTCAGTAGGGAGTTTTTGAAAATAGCCTAAGTGGTATTTAGGAATAGATCATTCTCTGGTAGATAAATATCTATTCAAATAAAAATATACACTCAATAAGCACTTTGTAAAATGCTGTACATATTCCAAATGAGGCTTTTTACAATGAAATATTCTTAATATGAAAACACAATGTAAATATTGTACCAGGTCACATCTTAAGATGGAAAACTTTAGTAAGTAAAAATGCCCATTACCCTAGGGTTTCAAAATTTTCTGCCAGAGAGGAGATAGGGTAGTATCATTCCCTAATTGGAAAGAACAGTAAGACTTGTTACTGTTGTGTTGTGTTGTGTTGTGCTGTGTGTATGTGTAAGCAAAAAACAGAAACTGTAGAATCAGAAGTGTGTTTTATATCCCTTATAGAATTCTGATGAGATTTGTGTTTAAATGGTTAATTCTTAGTTTAAAAAGATCACATAAGTTCTAGATTACTGTCTTTTCTTGAAAAAACATGCAAATCTGCCTACTCCGAGTCTCATGCCTGCTGAGGAGTAGGGGCAGTTGGGCTCCCCAATTCAAAAGCACCCCGGCCACTGCCATTGCCTCCCACACACTGACTGGCATCAGATTCCATTTGCCTATTGTTTTCATAATGGCAGAATTAAAGATATAAAATTGTCCTCATACTTGAATTTCCATAAAGAGTGGAAAAATTAAAAATGGACCTAGAAGGCTGCATGTTTCAAATAAAAGGAGAACAGTAGAGGGGAAAAATATAATTCTCCGTGGAATGAAAGAATGTTCCATATGTTTGTTTGTAATGGTGTCTATGTGAAAGTTGGTTTTTTCAGCTACCCTACCTATACTACTTTGCTATACATATTTATATAAACTTTCTTGGCCTCTATAGGAGTTTGATTTACAGCCATTGTGATATAATGTGAGTTAACTTATGTGTGAATATATGTATGCTTAGGAAAATGTGGGAAAGGATATATCCAATGTCAACTGCGCTATGTCTGGCTGGTAAGTGTCATAGTTTGTCAGGGCTGCTATGACAAATACCACACACTGGTTGGCTTAAACAACAAAAATTTATTGGCTCACAGTTTGGAGGCCAATTAAGGTATCAGTAGCTATGCCTTCTCAGAAATCTGTAGCATTCTGGTGGCAGCTTGTAGTCAGAGTCAGTCAAGCTGGCAGTTAGTTTCTGCCTGTGTCACAAGAAGAGCTGCCACTTTCTGTCTCCTCCTGTGGCTTGATTTCATTGTCCAAACTTCTTTTGCTTATAAGGACTCTATGCCATATTAATCTCCAACCTGATTCAGTTGCGCCTCAACTTAATAGAATCTTCTAAGATTTTATTTACAAGTAGGGTCATACCCACAGGTCTGAGGGATAAGACTTGAACACGTCTTTGTGGGGAAAATGATTCCATATACCACAGTAGGGTTTCAGGTGATTTTAACGTTCTTTTTACATTTTTCTGTTATGACTTTTTCACCATGTGCTTGTGTTATTTTCACAAACAGAACTAACAACAACAGAAAATAATGAAATGGTTTGGTCAGAATGCTAAAGACATGTCCCTGTTTGCTTACCTCTGGATCCATTTAATGCATTCTCAATCTTCATGGAACCTAACTAAAATGCAAGAGTCTTTATAATCAGCCTTCACCGATTGATTTTCACTCATTCAAACTCTATTCTCCAGGCATATCGATTTTCTCATTGTTCCTTAAACATGCCTGAGCCATTTCCTCCTGCATATTTTTATTTATTCTGTTAACCCTCCCAATTTCCATCCCAGCCCAGAATATGTTAGTTTGTCAATACATCAAAATATTCACATCATTCAAGCACAGCTCAAATTGTAACTCCTCACTAATGCCTGTCCTGGATTCCTGAAAGGATTATTGCCCTTCCTAATTGCAATTGCACTAAATTGACTGTAACAAACAGTTTAATCTTTGCAACAATATTTATTTTTTTGTCCTATGAGGAACACTAAGTCTCTGAGATATTAATAGATTTTATGATAAAATTTTCTGTGGTTTAAAAACAAATGCATGATAGTCAAAAGGTGGAAAAATTCCAAGTGCCCATCATTAGATAAATGGATAAACAAAAGTGGTATATACACAAAGTGAAAAATTATTCAGTCATAAAAAAGGAGTGGAGTTTTGACACATACTAAGACGTGAATGAACCTTGAAGACATCATTTTGAGTGACATAAGACAGCCACAAAATGACAAATATTGTATGATCCCACTCATGGGAAATATCTAGAATATGAAAATTTATAGACAGGGACAGAAAGTAGATTATAGGTTACCAGGGACCAGATGGGGAGTGAATGAAGAGTTATTATTTAATGAGTACACAGTTTCTCTTTGGGATGATGAAAAAGTTTCAGTAATGGATGGTAGCAATGGTAGCAAAACATTGTAATTATTACCACTGAAAGTGGTTCAAGAGGGAAACTTTGAGTTGGTATATATATTGCCACAATAAAAAGTTATTAAAATACAAAAACAACAAAAAAGACCTTCACAAACCTTTGGTTTAAGCAGTACTTCACAAAATCATTTAAACATGTGTGCTCTACTATTACTATCAAAGAAGAGTAGTTTTAATATATGGTGTTTCCCAAGCGAATACCATACAATGGGGTGACTGGCAAAACAGGAATTTACTGGCTCATGGTTTTGAGGCCAGTAGAAGTTTAAAATGTAGATATCAGCAAAGTCATGCTTTCTCCTCCAAGGCTGACATTCTGGAGCTGGCTGCTTGTGATCCTTGTTCCTTGGCTTTTCCATCACATGGCAATGCACATGGGGGCAGCTGCTCCTTTCTTTTCTGGGTTCCATTGATGTCATGCTTCTGGCTGCTTCCTATGGCTTCTCTTTCTGTATCCAATTTCTTTTGCTTACAAGGACTTCAGCAATATTGAGTCAAGGCCCACGCTCATTCAATTTTTGCATGCATTAACCAATAACAACTTCAAAATACCTATTACAATTTGGTTCACACCCACAGGACGAGGGGTTGGGACCTGAACATACCTTGCATGTGGAACATGATTCAATCTCCAACAGCAATAGACTCCTCTTTTGTCCATATATTGTAGTGGAAATGCACAGAATATTATTCTACAGAAAATTATTTGGACACTGCTCGTTCAAGATACATTTTTTTCTGTTTATTCCTTTTTTCCAAATTAGCTAGCAATTTGCTAAAGACACTGGACTTGATCTTCCTCATCTTTTTGTGCCCAAAATTTCTTGAACAGTTATGAGCATGTGGTATATGTTCTAATGGTTCCGTTTATCTATTTCTTTTCTATTTCGTTTCTCTTAAGCTCTAGACTCATGTCTCCCACCATGTGGAGTTAAAAATAAGACTAACAATGCATTGTCCATTGGCTAAGAAAATGAAAGAGTAGAAAAGAACGTTAAGTCCCATATCCAGGTAAATAGGAGAAATGCCTAAAGGGATGCCAAGTAAAGTCTGATTGTCTAACAATGCTTCTCTCTTCATGACACTTGCTGTCTGCTTATCCTCTTCTATCTGGATCAAATAATTTCAGATTGATGCTCCATGTAGCTCTCCACTGTGTAAGAGGCTTAAAGAGATGGGATCACTTCAATTCATGATACAGACTCGTTTTTCCCTTACCATTTGCAAATTGATAGGAACTTTACATCTGTCATGTTTTCTTTTAAAGGTGAATATAAAGAGGGTGGATGATAATGCACTACAATATTTATTCAATTTCAAAATGAATGGCCCATTGAAAATCCCCATGAAGTCTTAATCCAAAGAAATTTTTCCAAAGAAATAACTGTTCTGTCTACTAAGATGCTCTAACATGCTTTGGCCTTTGTTTATTTCTGAAGTACTTATATATTTATTAATACCACAATTTTCATTTTTTCATGTACATGTGATTTTTATCTTTAAACTCCCAGAAAGCAGAATTTAATGTGCTCTGCAAAGGAGTGGTATATGTAGGTTAAATAAGAATTTAGTGTACAGCTAATGATACACGAACCATTTGTAGAATGCATTGTTTTTGTTTCTTCCCTGCCATGTCTAACCATCATACTCTTTTTGCCTTTTGCCAAACTATGTTCTTGTTTTGCACTTAATGCTGATTTTACATCAGAAAACTCATTTTGCCTCAGTCATCTACTGCCCTCTATGTCCTTACTTCTCAAAATGTGACCATAGATCCAGAAGCATCACAGCACCTGGTAGCTTGCTAGAAATGAAGGATCACATGTCCCACATCAGATGTAGTGACTCAGATCTGCATTTAAACAAAATCTTTTGGCAGTTCTTAGGCACATCGAAGTTTAAGAGGCTCTGTTCTAATGTTTCTCCTGGATTTTCACTATGGGCTTAGGCACATGGCCCATAGAACTCTCTCTGCCCTGTATGTCTCTGTTCTCCTAGGAGATTTCATCAATATTTCTCTCTCTTTCCATCCTTCTAGCAAGTCACCCTGCTTTGGACACTCTAAACTACCTTCATAATTAATCTTGCACTCAATCAAAACCTTCTGTGCATACCACTACCAACCCCCCCAACCCCCAAAATAAACCTGATTTATTTATTTATTTTTTTTTTGTAGAGGTAAACATTTTTTTTTTATTTGTAAAATGATATATAAATACATATGCATATATGTGCATTTGTTTACATAAATGTTATTATATATATATATACATTTTATAAAGGTGCCTAGATTACCCAAATATTACTCAGAAACTACCTGTGTCCCCTGTCTAGCTTAGCTCTAATAGAATTCCAATCTCCTTCAGGATTCTCTTAAGAGAGGCTTACTCCACTTTTCATACTTTTTCAGCCCATTGACTGCCTTTCTGCTCTACCATTCTCTTGAAACTTCATTTCTCAAAATTGCTGGACATATTAAGCATTTTTCAGACCTCTGTGGCATTTGATACTTAAACCTCTCTTTTCCCTCACTTGTTGGCTTAATCCTTTTCAGCTTCTGCAAAGACTTAGATTGTTCTTTTTCATTTACCCACCTCTGCTTCCTCATTAAATATCATAGTCTCCAGCCATCTGTCCTCAGTTTCTCTTTTTATTTCTTGACACATTTTCTCTAAGTGTGTCTCCTACTCTTAAGGTAAGACCAAGTTGTGTGCTAATGGCTCCTTTTATCTATTTCTTTTCTATTTCTTTTCTCTTATTCTCAAGACTCATGTCTCCCTCTGCATGTTAGACATCTTTCCCTTGCAGTGTGCCCCAAACTAAACTGATTTTTCCTCCCTTCTTCCATTATTTATTCCTTAGCTAGGCTGGCAAAATTATAATTCACATAGTCACCCAGCCAAACTAAAGAGTTTTTCTTAACCCCTGCTTTCCTTTATCCTTCACAACCAATTGTCCACTGATTTTTACAAATTCTACTGTCTTAGCAACACTGAAATCTGACATCTCTTCTCACATTGTTACTGACTTAGTTCAGCATTTCTTCATTATATCCTACCTACAGTGTAATAATTATCTCCTACATGGTCTTCTTATTCCTCACCTCCACAAGTGGAGAAAAAACTTCCTTCTTATACTGTAGCCACCTCAACAGTGTTCTCTCTGTAGGTCCATGAAAGGATGGGAGGCTTCCTGAGGTCATGCCAATATGAAAGGGAGAAGAATGTAAAGAACCCAGATGAGATATAGTTTCTCAAGTAATGTTCCCTTCTAACATCTATTTGTAAATTAAAAGAAAGCAAAGGTGCAAAACTACATATTTTCAAGTTGCACTTGAAATTTTTCACCTTTAGCTACCAGTTCTTAAAATAAAAATTAATTTCTCATCCATTTGAGGTATGGTTCATTCATATATGTGAAACATCCTTTCCCTTTACATCTTTGACTTACATCTAAAAATACTGCTAAGGGATTATCTTCCCTCATTCCCAATTTCTCCACCCCAAAGCAGAGTTCTCAAACCTATCTCTTCCAAAGGTGAGCCTGGAAAATAGTCCTGTAAATTGAATCCCTGGACAAGAGTCAGGAAAAGGGCATTATTCCAGGAGCTTGGAAGGGATTCCAAAATCTGAATAGAGTGTGATCTCAAAAATCACTGTTTTATCCCAAAGCTAGGGAAATAATTACTGAAAGGACCCCTCAATAGATCCTTTATCAGCACTAAACCCTATGAAACTAGCAATCCAAGATGCTGGTAGACAAGAGCATTAACAGAGAGGCAAGTCTGCAGCAATTTTTGCAATTGCTGAGGAGTATTGTCCAGAACTGGCGTTGCTGGGGGGCTGGCATGAGTGTGCAAACACTTGGTGGGTGCAGGGTTCAGCCTGCCTTGTTTACAGGACCTAGACTGGCCCTCTCCTATGTGGGGCAAAGACCTTTTTATTTCATTGTTGCCTTCTTCTCCATTAACCATGCATGATTATGTCAGGACACCCTACATAAATGAGGACATATGGGGTTTCTTTAGATTAATAAGAAAGTTATTGGCAATTCCAGGCAGAGGACTTGGCAGCTTCCTGAGTTGAAGAATTATTCTATTCAAAGCTCTGTTTCCAGGGCCCGTCATAGTGCAGGCCCTCTACATTTATTAATGTCTGAGTCTATTATTTGTAATGACTAATTCTATTTGCCTGTAATTGGCAAAGCACAAATGTGGTAGAAATGCCGAAACCAACAGGAATGGCCATATAGTTGAAATAAATAGAACAAGGATGAACTGCATGCAGATTTATCTACAGTTCGCTGGTCTGGTGCTCATCTGGTTAGCAGGGCTTCCATTGATCAAAGATATTGCTTCACTGGATGCCATTTGTTAATGGGAAAGTTTAAAACATAATTGTGTATTACATGACCAATAGGACAATTAGTATACAAACTTAAAATTTCACTACTTGATGCTTTGAACTTTTAGAAACATCCCATCTAATCAAATCAGTTGACAATCTGAGATGTTTTATACACCTTTGTTAAACCCTTCCATGGAGACAGCTTTTGGAATATATTCAGAGTCAGGAGAAACAGTAACCTTATTAAAGACTCTCAATATCATTTCTACAAAAGTAAATATATAGTGCATTGGGTTTGTTTGTTTGTTTGTTTTTACCTTCAAATATGGAAACTAGTGTACAATCCATTAATGCTTTATTTTGCTATCCTCAGTCCAAGCATGTAAGCATAAGTCCATAAATTAAAAATGGACTTAAAAACACAGATGGACCAGGGGGCATTTCTTTTTGGGAATTTAAAGATCAAGGAACCAAGCTGACATTAAGTACTTACTAAACTCCAAGATCTGTTATTCATGGGCAGATAGGTAGGTTTTCTCATTTAATATTTGTAAAAACTTTATAATTAGGTGTTATCAACAGAGGAAAATGATGAAAAGTACATGAAGATAGCAGGAACTGAGTATTTACTAAATGCTAAGAAGTGTATCAGGCATGCTGAGCTATCTATTATCTGAAGTTCATTTTGTAGATGAGGGATGCTGCTTGGAGATGATCCATGACTTACTCAGGGAAATGAGCTCTTAGGTGGCAATAGAGGGATATGAAGGTTTTTTTGTTTTTGTTTTTGCTGGACTTTAAGGCCTAAGCTGTTTTCATTATAACCACCTACAATCTTTAAGTTAAGTAAAGATCACTTTGAATGCAAGTGAACTAAACTGCTTATATATTTGTTTTTCAATCATGTCTGCAAAGGTTTTTTCCAGCTATTTTGTATTCACCCTACAATGCCTAGCACTGTGTTCTACCAGACTTCAACAATCAATAAATCATTTCTGATTTGATGGATAGGCTTTAGTGTGCTATTAAGGAATACTCATCAGACTCTTAGAATTGCTTTGTCCCCATGTTAATAAACAACTGGTTAGGATGAACCTTTTAAAGAAATTAAAATTATTATACTCTGAAAACATCTAGCAAAAATGTGAATTATATTATAATTTAGTTTGTTTTTGAGGTTTTTGATTGTTAAATATAATTAAATAGCTAGGAGAATGGGGAAAGGATTAGAAAATCATTTCTTTATGAGAAATGACAAAGAATATAATTCTTTGTTATGCAGCTTTAAGTACAGAGTCACATAAATCCTTATAAAGAAACAATTTATTGTTCTATGTTGAGTATCTATTAAAAATCTCTTAATTGATAATTTCACAAATATGCTACTTGTCCCTATATCCCAAATGAGTATAACAATCTGGGCCCAATCCTCTAAAGAAGGAGAAAGTTGGAGGTGTTTATTATGTGCCTACTCTGCATTAGGAGGTTGGCTAAATGGTATATACAGACTGACGAATGTTGACTTTCAAAACAGTCATATGAAATATGTTACTTAGTCACATATAAATGGGGATAGATTATGTAAGTTCCCCAACACACTTTGTACATGATAAGTCCAGAATTTAAACCTGCCTGTTTGATTCCAATGTCTTTGTCTATTCTGGTTATGCCATGCTACCTCCAACAACTCAAAATATAAGGAAGACACATGGATGCTAATAGAGTGTATTAGTCAGCCAAAGGGGTGCTGATGCAAAATACCAGAAATCTGTTGGGTTTTATAAAGGGTATTTATTTGGGGTAGAAGCTTACAGTTACCAGGCCCTTAAGGGTCCAACTCAAGGGACCATCAGAGGTACTTTCTCACCCAAAGATATTTGCCACATGTTGAGCAAGATGGCCCAGTGATGTCTGCGAGGGTTCAGCCTTCCTCTTCCTCTTAAGGCTCTGTGACCCAGTTTCTGCCAATCTCAGCTGTAGACTCGAATAAGTCTCATCTCTCTCCCAGGGCTCATTTCTTTCTAGGCTCAGCTTCAGCTGTAGGATATCAGGTTCATTCTCTTCCCAGGGCCTCTGCTGTGTTTACAGAGCTGTCTCTATTCCTCTGTGTTCTTCTCTATGTACTTACTTCCCAGGGCTCCAGCATCAAAACTCTATCTCCTTTGCTGTGTCGTTTTTATGTCACAACGTCCTACTGAAGTGGCCGAATCAAAGCCTTAGTCATAATTTAATCAAGTAAAAGTGAAACCTCTGAATACAATACAATCTAATATGCCCAGAGAAGCAGAACAGTTTACAAACGTAATCCAATATCTACTTTTGGAATTCATAAATAATACCAAAGTGCTACATAGGGCCTTCACCCAAAAGGATCAGAGTAATAGAGTAATGGATAATAAAATATTTACATTATCTACAGGGTCAAGGATAAGTGCATTTTGGGGGAAAAAAATGACTGGAAGGAAACACACCACAGTGCGATGTGGTTACATTGCATTACATTATATTTTGTTATTTTAGTAATGGAAAAATTTAAACTCACATTGCAGAAGGATAAGTGCATTTTAGGGCAAGCTTTTGCATTAAATTAAAGAGGAATGCTGGGAGAGTAGCTGTGAGATACCATCATCTAGCCTGGGCAGAGGGAGGGAACATTCACACTGCTGCTGTGACACAAATTATAGCATCTATCACTAATTTGTGAAATTACACATGCATCTTAAACCTAGGTTGGGAACACCAACCATGCACCTCTGATGGCTAGGTAAGAATGCTGAAGAAGGTAATGGTGGTGAAGTCTTCCACCTGTTATCTTCAACAGGCAGATAATAGCTAAAGTGATCGACAAGTAGTGTGCTAGATGGTGGAGACAGAAAGTTGACTGCAGTAATGGAGGTAAGTCCAGAATGCTACAGGGTCAGGCGGTCTTTCTCCTTTAGGATGAGGGATGGCTCCATTGGCAAGGGGCACTTTACTGCATCTCAGCAAACCCATATGTCTTCTCACCACAATTTTTATAACGCAGTACAATTTAGGGACTGTGAAGAGGAGAACAGAATGGTAAAGAGAGTAAATGGAAGACAATTTTTTAAATTCTTCCTCCACCTTTTTCTCCTTCCTTCTTTCTTTCCAAATGTAATTATCCTGCATGAATTTCCTATTTATCTATCTTTTTAAAGAATATATTGATTATAGCTTTCCATATACACATCACCAAGCCCAGTTGTTTTAGTCATAAAACCCATGTTTTATATTCCATTTTAACTGCCTGACAAGATAAGGAAGCCCCCACATTGGGAGAGTTCTGTCTCATAAGGTGCTGGATAGAATGGTTCCTCCCTTAAAACACTGTACATGATTAACAATGGGACATTTTAAGCACTGTGAAATCGTTTTTGGTCCCCACTACAATGAGCTTTTATTTCCTTACCTTCTGGAGAGAATGACCTGAACACTAGAAATATGGGGGCATTTGGGTTCTACTAGTGTATGTGAGTGATGATGTTAAACCACCAACTTAGCTGTTTTTAGTTTCATAGTCTGCTCAAGCAAATATCATGCAAAGGGATGACTTAAACAATGAGAATTTAATGGCTCATGATTTTGAAGTTAGGAAAAAGTCTAAGTCAAGGCATCAACAATGCAATGCTTTCTCCCCCAAGGACTGTGGCATTCTGGAGCGGGCTGCTGGCTACCCTTGCTCCCTAGCTTGTCACATGGCAAGGTAAATGGTGGCATCTCCTGGTCTCTCCTTTCTCTTCTGGGTTCCATGGATGTTCCAGCTTCTTACTGCTCCCTTTTTGGTTTTTTTTTTTT
>JAQZBX010003700.1:0-63999 GCA_029593785.1 Cabassous unicinctus
TAAAAAAAAAAAAAAAGAAAGAGGAAATCGAAGAACTAACTGCATACCTGGAGGAAGTAGAAAAAGAGGAGCATACTAATCACAAAGCAAGCAGAAAGAAAGAAAGAAAGTATTAGAGAAGAAATAAATTAAATTAAGAATAAAAAATGATAGAGAGAATTAACAAAATGAAAGGTTGTTTCTTTGAAAATATAGATAAAATTAATAAACCCTTAGCTGGGACTGACAAAGAAAAAAAGAGAAAAGATGCAAATAAATAAAATCAGAAATTAAAATGGGGACATTTCTACTGACCCCACAGAAATAAAAAGGGTCATAAGAGAATACTTTGGACAACTGTATGCCAATAAATTAGACAACCTAGATGAAACAAATTCCTAAAAACACAAAAATGACCTACGCTGAATCTAGAAGAAATAGAAGAACTCAACAGACCAGTAACAAGTAGAGAATTTGAATCAGTCATCAAAAATCTTCCAATGAAGAAAAGCCCAGGACCAGATGCTTCACAGGTGAATTCTTCCAATCCTTCCAAGCAGAATGAATAACAGTCATGCTCACATTCTCATGAAACTTGAAGAGGATGGAGCACTACCTAACTTATTCTATGAAGCTATTTCCCTAATACTAAAGCCAGATAAAGCTATTACAAGGAAAGAAAATTACAGACCAATTCCTCTTATGAATATAGATACAAAAATCTTCCACAAAATACTTTGTAATTGAATCCAACAGCACATTAAAAGTATTATACAACTTGACCAAGTAGATTTTATCTTAAGTATGCAAGAGTGTTTCATCAGAAGAAAATCAATTAATGCAATGCACCATATTACCAAAATGAAGGGGGAAAAAACACATGATGATCTCTACTGATGACGAAAAAGCCTTTGACAAAATGCGGCATCCTTCCTTGATAAAAATCCTTAGAAAAATAGGAATAGAAGGAAACTTCCTCAACATGATAAAGTGGATATATGGAAACCCACATCTAACATCATACTCAATGTTGAAAGAGTGAAAGCTTTCCCTGTGGGATCTGGAACAAAACAAGGAGGCCCATTTTCATCCCTGTTATTCATCATTGTACTGGAAGTTCTAGCCAGAACAGTTAGTCAAGAGAAAGAAATATAAGGCACCTAAATTGAAAGGAAGAAGTAAAACTTTCATTAATTGCAGATGACATGATCCTATAAATAGAAAGTCCAAAAAATCTACCACAAAGCTACTAGAGCTAATACATGAATTCAACAAAGTGGCAGATACAAGGGCAACATGCAAAAGTTAGTAGTGTTTCTATATACTAGTAATGAGCAATCCGAGGAGGAAATCAAGAAAAAAGTCTACTTACAATAGCAAGTAACAGAATAAAATATCCAGGAGTAATTTTGACCAAGGATATAAAGGACTTGTACACAGAAAACTACAAAACATTGCTAAAATAAATTAAAGAAGACCTAAATAAATGGAAGAATATTCCATGTTCATAGATTGGGAGACTAAATATTGTGCAGATGTTAATTCTACCCAAAATAATTTACAGATTCAACACAAACCCCATCACCATTTCAACAGCTAACATTGCAGAATCGGAAAAAAACAATTATCAAATTTATTTGGAAGGGTAAGGGGCCCCAAATAACCAAAAATAACTTGAAAAAGAAGAATGTAGTTGGAGGAATCATACCTCCTAACTTTAAAGCTTATTACAAAATTATAGTGGTCAAAAATTCAGGTATTGGCACAAGGATAAAAATATTAGCCAGTGGAATCAAATTGAGAGTCCAGAAATATACCCTCAAATCTATGGTCAATTGGTTTTTGAGGCTGCAAAACCCACTCAATGGGGAAAGAATAGTTTCTTCAACAGATGGTGCTGGGAGAACTGGATTTTCATATACAAAAGAATGAAAAAGGATACCTATCTCACACCAGATATAAAAATTAACTCAAAATGGATCAAAGTCCTGAATATAAGATTATAAATCTCTTAGAAGAAAATATAGACAATATTCAGGATCTTATGTGATGCAATGGTTTCTTAGACATTACACCTAAAGCACAAGTAATGAAAGAAAAATAGATAAAAGGGATTTCCTCAAAATTGAAAACTTTCATGTTTCAAAGGAATTTGTCACAAAAGTGGAAAGACAACTTATACAACGGAAGAAAATATTTGGAAATCACACAGCTGATAAGGGATTAATATCCAGAATATATATTAAAAAACTACAGTTCAACAATAAAAAGATAAACAACCAAATTTTAAAATGGCAAAGGATTTAGTCATTTCTCCAAAGATATACAGATGGCCAAACAACAAAATGTATTCCTTGATATTTGATTCTTTTAGTTCTTACTGTAAATGGACTTTTTTCCTTGATTTCATCCTCAGATTGCTCATTACTATTGTGTAGAATGAAAAGATACTGTGAAAGTTTGAAGTTTTGTGAAACCAAGAAAAAGTCATGTTCCTTGAACTAATCCATTCCTTTGGGTGTGGGGCCCTTTTATCACATTACATTCAATTAAGGGACCATTTGGTTAGATCACTTGATTAGATTGCCTTAGGAACTTTGATTGGACTATGTCAATGTACTGTGACCCTGGTTAGGTCTCCAACTTCTTGCTGAGAACTGAAGGAAGAAAAACACAGAAAAAGTCAGCTGACATTTTGAACTTGCCATGTGAGAAAGAGAACAGAGAAACCCTGAGAGACTGAGAGAGAGGCAAAGAGAAACCCTGAGGGGGTAAGAGAGAAGCTGAGAAAGAGGCAGGATGCTGGAATCAGCAGAGAGGCATGAACTGAGGAGAAGGCAGAGACACAGATGATGAGCCACCATTTTGCCTTGCCATGTGGCAAGAGTCCAGGATCTGCCATTAGCATCTCTGATAATGACTTGATTTGGACATTTTCAAAGCCCTGGAACTATTCACTTTTACCCTAATGAATTCCCTTTATAAAAGCCAACCCATTTCTGGTATTTTGCATCGAAAGCCTTAGCAAACTAAAACAGATGTTCAACATCATTAGCCATCTGTTAAATGCAAATCAAAACCACAATGAGATATCATTTCAAACCTTTAGAATCATTCTGGTTCCCATTCATTGCAGGGGAACTTAAAATGTTGCAGCCACTGTGGAAAAGGGTTTGGCAGTTTGTCAGGAAGTTAAGAATTGCCATATGACCCAGCAGTCCTGCTACTAGGTATATATCCAGAAGAATTGAAAGCAGGGCTCAAACAGATATTTGCACACTGGTGTCCATAGTGGCATTATTCACATTTGCCAAAAGATGGAAGCACCATAAGTGCCCATCAACCTGGGGGTGGATAAACAAAATGTGGTATATACATATAATGGAATATTACTCAGCCATAAGAAGGAGTGAAGTCCTGATGCATGTGGCAACATAGATGAACTTTGAGGACATTGTGTTGAGAGAAATAAGCCAGACACAAAAGGACAAATATTTTATGATCTCACTGAAATGAACTAATAATATTAAGCAAATTCAGAGAGTTAGAATCTAGAATATAGGTTAGGAGATGAATGTAGTTAGAGAACGGGGAGTTGATTCTTAATTTATACAAAATTTCTAGGCAGGTTGATTGTAAAGTTTTGGAAATGGATGGTGGTGAGTGTGACTAATAGCAGTGGATTATATATGTGAATGCAGTTAAAAGGTGAAACTTTATGATGTAAGTATTACTAGAATAAAAATAAAAGATAAGACTGTATAACCTAGTGATAATATGTAGTTTGTGAGTTATAGCTAATAGTACAAGAATGTTCTTTCATAAATGTTCAGAATTCATACAAGGTGGGAACATGGGAATCCTTGTAATTTCTGAGTAATATTTAGGTAATCTAGGCACCTTTAAAAAAAATGTATATATATATATAACAAATAACATTTATGTAAACAAATGCACATATATGCATATATATTTATATATCATTTTACAAATAAAAATTTAAAAAAATTAAAAAAAAAAAAGAATTCATACAAGGTGTTAATAACAGGATAGTATATGGAAAAATAAACCTAATGTAAACTATGGGCTATACTTAATAGCACAATTTAAATATTTTTCATCAATTTTAATATAGGTACCACATTAATACAAAGTGTCAACAATAGGGAGGTATATGGGAACACTGTCTTTTGTAAGTAATTTTTCTGTAAACTTACAACATACGTAATTTTTTTAAAAAATTTAAAAACACCACAATGACAATACAATATCACACTTACCAGAGAGGCAACAATTGAAAATTTGGTTAACATTAAATGCTGGAAAGGAAATGAGTCAATAAGAATCATCATCTACTGATGATGGCGTTCAATTTGTTATGAACACTCTGGAAATATGCTTGGTATTGCCTAGTGAAATTAAACATAGCCTATGGCCCATTAATTCCATTCCTCATACAGAAACATGAGCAAGAATATTCATAACAGTGTTGTTCATGATAGTAAAACCTGGAAACCACCAAAATGTTCATCTAAGAATAGAATGGTTAAATAAGCTGCTGTCTAGACATAAAACAGAAGCGCTAATGGCAATAAAATTACATTAATGTGGGAGAATCACAAAAAAAAAGAGCTGGGCTTTTTTAAAAAAAAGTACATTGCAAATGAAGAATACAACATTGTTTCCTTTGAATAAAATTTAAAAACAGTCCAGATTTAAAAATTCCTACTGTTTAAGGAAGAAAGAGGATCAGTATGTTTATGTTTTTAATTCCTCTAAACTTTTTTTTTTTAGATTAGGGTAATGTTTTCCATTCAATATTTGAAATAATTCCCCTTTCTAGATTTTTTTGTATGAAGGTTTTAAAATTAGGTTTCAATTTATTTAATAGTGCATGCATATTAGCATTTTATATTTCTTCTTGTATTTGTTTTGTTAAATATTAATCATTTAGAATGGAATTTGTCATTTGCATGTACATTTTCATAAATTCATATACCTTCATTTCTTTGAAATTGTTGTGACTTTTTTTTTAGGTTAATGTACCTGTGTGCAATGTTCAAAGATGTATATCGATTAAGTCTATTTTATGTTATGTTGTTTAAATATTATATAAATTTAATGACTTGTTTCTTGGTCTTTCAGTTAGTGAGAGAAGTATGTAAAAAATATCCACCTAAGATTACCAATCTGTCTATTTTTCTTAGGTTTTGGAAATTTTATTTTCTTTATTTGGAAGCTGTACTATTAGGTACATGCAAATTTCAGTTTTTATCTCCCTGATTGTCTTAGATTTCCAGGGCCACTATAAGGTTAATTTGGAGAGAGTAGACATACAAATTCAAACTGTGAGCACAATCATGAATTCTCTGAATTCTGTATTTAAAGAATACAAAGAGTTCTGTAATGTGGTGTTGGCTTCCTGGTCATTCATACCTAAATCTCTATCTCTGTCACATGGTCATCTATCTTCTAGTCTGTCTCCTTCTGTTTCCTACTCCTATGTCCACATTTCTTCTGTTAATAACAACTCCAGTCATATAGGATTATGACCCACCCTGATTCAGTTTGACATTAGTTTAATAACATCTTCAAAGTTCCTGTTTACAAATGGGTTCACACTCCAGACTGGGAATTAGAAATTGAATCTGTCTTTGTAGGAGACATCACTCAATCCATAACAGTGACAGATTAACCTTTTGAAATTAAAGAGATGCCCAACTATACATCTAATAATTATTCTGGTCCTAAAGTTCATTCTACCTTCTATTATTATAGTCACTCCTAGTTTCTTTTGATTTCTTTGTAAGATTCCTGTTGCTCTTATAATAAGTTAAAACATATTTACTAGCTTAAAGTAATACAGATTTACTCTCTCATAGTTCTGAAGGCCAGAAGTCTGAAATCAGCCTTACTGGGCTAAAATCAAGGTGTGGTCAGGAAGACTCTGAAGGGAGAATCTGTTTCCTTGCCTTTTTCAACATCTAGTGACCCCCTGCATTTCTTGACTTGCAACTTCTTCCTCAAATCACACAACCTCTTGCTCCTGTCATCAAAGCTTCTATCCTTATGAATTATTATTTGGCTCATAAAGATAATCCAGGATAATCTCCCTACCTCAAGATCTTTAAATTAATCACATCTGCAAAGATCCGTTGCAATATACAGTAATGTGCACAGATTATGGGGATTAAGTTGTAGACATTTCAGGGCCTTTATTCAGTCCCCCACAATTAATATAACATGGTATATGTCTTCTATTTTCCACCTATTGTCTCCTTATTTTTATAGATTGCTTTGCATCTGTACTATATATATTTACTCTTGTGTATTTTAATGTATTATAAAGATATGTTTTAATTACCTACTTATTTTTCCCATTTGTTCTCTCTGTTCTCTGTTTTCTTTTTCCTTTCTTTCTTTCAGATTACATGCTTTTATTATTCATTTTCCTTTTATCAGCTTATTAATTTTGTATGATTTACTACTATTTAGCAATTATCTAGATCTCACAAGATATAAATTGTGTTACTAAAGACAATTAGTACTTCAACCACTTATTAAAAAGTGATTGAGTTTAGAACACTGTAACTATATAACATGTTATTTTATATATATTTTATTTCTATATATATTGCACACTCTACAATATATTATTATTATTTTATGGAGTCTATTCATTTATATTTTGCATAAATCCACTCTATTCCTTGTTATTCATTGTTCTTTCATTCATAATTGCATCTGATAGATTTTCTTTTTTCTTGGTTTCTTAAATGCAGCCTTGCTACTAATTCTCTCCATTTTTGGTTGGGAAAATATTTTTAATTTTCCTTCATCTCTGGAAACCATTTTTTTTCCTGATTATGCTGTTCTAGGTAGGCAGTTGATTTTTTTTTCAGCACGTTGAAGAGATCATACCATTGTCTTCTGTCTTGAGGTCTACCTTTTGAGAAAGCAATCGTCAGTTTCATTTTTTCTCCTTTGAAAATAATGTATGTATTTTCTGGCTTCTTATGAGATTTTCTTTTTGTTTTCATTATTTTTGCTATATATGCCTGGGGTGGTTTTCTTTGTACTTATACAATTTTGATTTGAAGAGTTTTTTAAATCAATTATTTTCTGTCTTTTTTTTCCATTTTTGAAAATCCTCAGCCTTTAGCTCTTCCCTCATTCATTGCTGGTAAGACTCTCCCTTGGATATCAATTACATGTATGTCCCCTAGTATGGTGTTTAAGAACAAGAGCTCTGCCGTCACGTTTAATTAATTTGAACCTAGGCTTCTCTGCTTAGTACTTCTGTGATATTAGCCAATCATTCACCCACCAATTTCCTCATTTGTAAAATGAGGACAATAATTGTGATCACATCATAAAGCTAGAGAGGATTAAAAGAAGGGAAAAAACATTTAGAATATAACCTTTTTTTAGTCTAACAGAATACTCTCCTATACTTTTTTTAAAATTCCAAATAGGCAGTATGTAAAATAATTTGTTCTCACTAGCATTTTCAATTTGTGTATACTCATTGTCCTTGATTTTGTGGAACTTGCTGTTAAATTGCCCCTTGCAGTTGATCTGAAGTGCAGGCCAAATAACTCAATCTGAATGAACTTTCTTCCAAAAAGTGAAATATATTCTATGGTAATGCTTTGCAGTCTTTATTCATAAGAGTATTAAATCGAGAAAGTGCTCTGAGATTTTAAGAAAGGGACAGGTAAGTGAATTTTGCCAAGGTGCATCATACTGAATGCTCCTACCTCACTGATTATCAGTCTGAAAGGTCTGCAGGCATACAATCCACATCAACCAAACATTACTGTGAAAGACAAAAGGAATTACACAAAGCTTTTTATAGTATAATTCTAGTGTATTGGCCACTCCCATAAAATCTAATTTTGTACAGAATAATAGATATCAATAATTAAGGAGATTATTTTTTCTAGAAACACATCAAATAATTCATTTAAATAATGTCAGATATTTGCAAAATCCAATTAAAATGAGTACTTCAAATTAAACTAAATATAAGATGATCATCTCTCATATTAGTGTAATTATTTTCTTAATTCTATGAGTACTATTTTAATCATTAAGCTATATATTCATTATGCAAGCCAGTGAGTAAAAGTTAGTGAAGCATTGCTATTTAAGTTTTGTGAAGATAATTGGGCTTTAATGGAAAGACAAAGCTATAGAAAGTTATCCATAATGTCCCTAGAAATTATTTTGTCTCCTTTTTTTCCCCACTCTATGTTTAAATATGAAGAATACATGGGAATGATAAAACAGAGTAGGTTGCTTAGATTGGTTTCTGAAAATGATTTTCTGATTTTTCCCAGTGAGCATCAAATATGTTAAAAAGGGAAAGGCAAGTTTTCAAATGCATCAAATTTTTAATTATGCATAATAAAAAACATACAAAACAAACAAATAAATGACTCTGGGTGTAACCGTCTAAGTAGGTCATTTTAAGAGCACAAGAAAAAATAACCTGTTATCTGGTAAATTTCGTGTTTTAATTAAAATATCTTCTCTGTCCTTATGTAGATACAGAGAAGGAAGTCTAAAAGACAGAAAAAAAATGTTAATAAGTCAAGAAGTAAAGTACATAGAAAATGATATCTAAAAAATAAACTCTCATTTAATTGTTATAGCACATTTGTAAGTTCTATGTGCTCTGTCGAAATATTTTTTGGAGTTAATACTTGATTTAACATCATCGTCATTTCTTGATTTAACATCATCATCATCAAAGTCTTCACACATAATTACCTAATGGCCTACATGATTCTTCACAGAAAAATGACTAGCTATATTTTTGTATTTTAGTTGAATTTGCAGTCCTGTAAAATTTGAAGTTCTCTCTATATCACCTTTAATGCCACTGCTAATTCTTATTCAGATGAGGAAACCTGACCTAGATGTTTTAAATATATATGAATATGCATGTATTTTTAATAATATGAAGCATTGGGAAAAAAGTAAATACGAGTTTTGAATTCAATGTACATATGCTTAGGTAGTGATGAATATGTGAATATTTAATTCCTTGGGATTTGCTATTATGTACTTGTATTTAGAAATCACAGTTTTCTGCCTAGGTTTGGTAAGAATTGATTTTATCAAATTGACATATTTTGCAATTTACTTTTATACCTATCCACTTGACAGTTCCCACTTTTGTTAGATTATCTATATTTCAACTTGTTCCCAAAGCAATTTAGGAAGAAAATTGATAAATAAATAGTCTATTATACTGGTAGATTTAAATTTAGAACAAACAAACATGCAAACAAGATATCACAAAATTAATAGGGCTATCTAGTAAAACTGCTTCACTTGCTTTTAGGTTTTGTTTCTGTTCTCTCCTGAATGTGAACTTCTACTAAGTCATAGTCCATTAGCCAACATGATCTCTTCAGTAGCAAAAATTGAGGCACAAATAAACCTTTGCATTTCTGTCTTAGTTTGCCAGAATTGATATTCCAAATACTACAAACTGTTTCTGACTTAGAAACTGGAATTTATTGACTCAGTTTTGAGGCAAGAAGGACAAAATCAAGGTGTAGACAAGGCTTGCTTTCTTCCTGAAGACTGTAGCATTTTGGTTCTGACTGCTGGCAATCTTTGGGCTTCCTTAGCTTTCCCAACACGTGCCAATGTCTCTTCTTTCTGGCTTCTTTGACTTCCAGATTCTATTTATAAAGAATCCAGTAATCCAGATTAAGACCCATCCTCATTCAATTGGACCACACTTTAACTCAAAATAACCTACTTAAGAGATCCTATTTACAATGGGTTCTCTAGGAACATGGTTTAAGATTAAGAACGTATGTTTGTTGCCATACATTATTCAATTTACCACAATTTCTATCATAGATTAATCAATTGTTAGGAATGTTTTTTTGTACTTTGTTCCAAAGTTATAAAGGCACTCTATTTTAACAAAGTCACTATTACTTTTGTCAGTGGTTCCTTCATGAAATTAGAGATGATGACATTTAGCAGCCTGAAGTACAGAGCACAGATTTTGAAGGTAGCCAGAATCTGTGCAAGTTATCTTCTTTGATCCTCACTTTACTCATGTATTGAAACAGTATAGTGATATATATCTTTGTATAAAGAAATAGAGTAAGGCCATAAAAGATACTGTACATTAAGCTCCTTGCATATAGTAGATGCTCACTAAATATCACTAACCTCCTTTAAATCTGATCACTCACAATTTACAGGTGTATTTAATCATTTAGTATTTATTTATTTATGTTGTTATTAAGGTCTTATTGTTCCTGAAATTGGGTACAAGAAACAGGTTTAATTTTATTTAATCAAATTCTTGTCCTTATATTGATGGTTTTCCTTTTTAATGTACAGTTGATTTTCTCAAATAACATCTCAGCTAGCTACTTTAATCTTTATTCAGGTATATAGTTGAAGTTTAACTTGAAAAATATATTTTATATATTTAAAACTGTGTTTTTTAGAAATTTTTTCCTGTTCTCAGTGTCTTTAAAGAAGATTTCTTGTATTTTATAGTCTCTAAATAATTCATTCAACCTAAATGTCCTCAGCCTACAGAATTAAATTAGATGCACAAAATGTAATGTCACTTAAACTTATTGTTTTAAATAAATTAAAGCCTGTTACTATAATTCATTTTATCATACCTTATGTCCATGGGTTATAGATGTCCCTCATTAGAAAAGGCAGCATATATTTTAAATAGGTATAAAAATTACATAGATGAATAGAGAAATGTAAGCAGTTAATTATGCAAAGTGTGTTTAACAAGTACTGGTGAATTTGGGGTTATTGCAAGGTGGCTGTAATATATGTAGAAGAAATGGCAGTAATTAAAATAGTGGAAGAAGACACAATATAAGTGCAGATAGCTGGAAAAAATGAACACAATTTTCTCATTATTTTGATATTCTGGCTAAACACATTTATTTAGGTATAATATATCTTGGATATAGATGTATATATTTATTTTATCATATACATATTTTGAAAGATACACACACATCTATGTATACATAAACACATATATACACATATATATATGCCACTTTCAAAATTTGAGCATGAGTGATTCGTTTATCATTTCTTAATTCCCTGTGTAGCTTATCTGAATGTAAAGTAATTTATAAAGTTTAGGTGCTGGCTAGCACAGTTGGGCATTCATAAAGAAAAACATGTCCAACATAATGGCAAATTTCATAATTCACAGTTTGCTTCAATGGAATGAAATTTGGATTGATTCTAACATTCCTAAACTATTCTTTATCTAATCTCACTCTATTAGAAACACTTTGTTAGTTTATTTTCCTAAATATTTATAAATGGGGAGTCTTTGAATGTATTTGAATGAAATCTTAATGTAACGAATAATCAAAATACAAAAATCAGTTATGTATTTGACACTATTTCTATAAACTGAGAAAGAAAATTGAAATAGACAGATAATGTCATGGAAACAAAGAGAGCTTTTAAAATGTGTTTGTCAGCCCCAAACCAATAGCAGTAGGTAAACTATTACCCTTTAAGATAATTTTTTCCATGTTAAACTAAAGTGTATTCTAAATATCTGGTTTCTTTAAAAAGTAATCCCAAATCTATCATACATATATCTAATGGAGAAAGCATCACAAAGATAAAGACTGTATATAATATATTTCTAGAATAATCTGTTAAATCTTAAAAAAAATCATATATATACTTTAAAACTTTAGATATTTTAAAAATTATTTAAGATTAATTCATAGAAATAAACACAATAACATCTATATAAAAACTAAGTAAAACCTACAAGGCCAAAAGCAAATTGAAAAATTGTGAGGTAAATAAAATGAATAAAACATTAATAATTTTCATGTGTTTGGGTATATTGCAAACTTTATCTTTATAGACAATGCTGTGAAAAAAAATCCATGTATGTTCATTCTTTTCTAATATGTGCAAGCAATTGTACCTTTCTAACAGTGTCATTAAGCATGTTCATGTTTGTTTGATGGATACACTGAAACTACCTCAAATTAATAGCACATTTATCAGAAGCATATGAGAGGAACATTTTTCTTATAACATATACTATCAACTGCTCCCCTCCCCCCCAATACAGCAGTACATCTATCAGTCACTCAGTTGCCTCAAAGAGCAGTTTTTCCCAAGCACACTCCTGTTGTGGTTGGTTCTTGTACTCTGACTGGATAGAGTTAATCTAGGAAATATTCCCATGAGTTTCTATGTTTTTCTCTGCTAGGGAAAGTGGGAGATAATGAATTAAATAATTTTGCCAGTATGGGAGACTCACATATCTCTTAAAGGGACTGCCCCAATGTCTTCACTGAAGGCCAAGGAGCTAATGAGTGTACTTGATTTTTATTTCAATCTACAATATCGAACTTTATTTCAATAACAATAAAGTTAATATTGTGGACATTGTGATGGTCAAGTTCGTTTGTCAACTTGGCTTGATTATGGTGTCTAGCTGTTTGGTCAATCAAACCCTAGCCTGATTGTTACTGTAAGTGCATTTCATAGATGGGTTTTTCATCTACAGTCAGTTGATTGCTATGGTAGATTAAGTTTTGTAGCCCAGGAAAAAACCTGTTCTTAATCTTAATCTGCATTCCCATGGGTATGAAACCACTATAAAAGGAACTTATTGAATATGCTATATTTAGTTAAGGTGTGGTCCAACAGAATGAAGGTAGGTTTTAATCTGGATGACTGGTCACTTTGTAAGAAGACTTGGAAGTCGGGGAAGGAGGAAGTCAGCAGAACCCAGAAAAGAATGGAGAGGACATCATCATGGGCTGAGAGGTGAGATGTGAGCCAAGGAACCCCAAGAATTGCAGCAAGTCAGCACCACAATGCTACTGAACCAGGAGGAAGCAACTGCTCTAGGCTCCAAAGCTATAAGATAATAAACTCCCATTGTTTAGGCCTATGTATCACTGTGTTTGTGATAGCAATTTAGGCAAACTAAAATAAATGCTTCTATGGCTAATTGTTTTCAGTAATGAGAGGGCTCTCCTCACCCAATCTGTTGGAGGTCTTAAAGTCAGAAGTGAGGATTTTAGATGTCAGAAAGAAGTTCTGCCTTTTCTTCAGCCAGCCAGCTTCTCCTGAGGAATTCATTTACACCTTCTTTGGGTTTTCCCACTTGCATCAAGTCCTATGGAATTCAGATTTGCCAATGCACATGTTTATGTGAGCCACTTCCTATAATAAATCTCTTAATATTTACTAATATATATATTCTGTTGGTTCTGTTTCTCTGAGAACCCTGACTAGTACAGACATCATAATTATTTTGCTTTATTCATCATATGTCCAGAAACCACAAAGAGAATAGAGGTACTATTCATTTGAGGTGTTCTTGAAAACCTAACATTTATTATTTCACTATAATTTTAATTCACAAATTCTTAAATGATTAGTGAAACTGATCATCTATTTATATGTTTAACTGTACCTTGTTTTTCTTTATCTGTGAAAAATAAGGCTCCTGTTTTAACCTTTTTTCCCCTTGCATTGTTGGCATATTTTTCTAACTTAAATCTTCTTTTTTACTATTATTATTAAATAAATTAGCTCTTATCCCATTTTATGTATTGAGAAACTGTTTCTCAGTTTTTTGTTTGACTTGATAGTAGTTTAATAAGAATTTTATAAAACTTTAAATTTAAAATGGTGATTTAAAAAGATACGAAAATCTCTCCAAAAACTGAGGGAAAATGTCCTAGACAATATCATATCATTTTCATTTTACCTTCTATATATTAGTTTCAAAATTAATTAAGTTCGTGAACTTACTGAAAATTTCTTGAATCAGAATCTCTTATCCTAAAGCTTCTTTTTTGGACTTCAGCACATTAGATAGATTTTTTCCATGAAAATTATTTCTTAATATTTATAGATTCCATTAAATTATTGCATTATACTTTATAGAAATGGAATGTGAAAATGCTGGCAGCCCTCCATGAGGCACTTTACTATATAATCTATTAACATTTTTCTCTGCCATAATTTTTATCATTAAGTTATTTATAATGCATAATGCATAACTCAGTGACCTAACTACATAAGCTATTATTGAAAAAGTTTAGACTACGTTAATAATTCACTTTGATTCAGAATGCAAACAGATGAATTTGCATGAATTTCAAGGTGAAAGTTGTGTTGATTCCTTGAAAAAATATATTCTATGCAAGAATCAAAAAAATTCAGATTATTCCTTATCCAAAATAATTTGGAAAGACTTTAATTAAATTTCTGACAGGCATATCAATAAATTATTCCTATTACTTGAATTAAAAAGCAAAACAAAGTTTTGGCAATATTTAATCAGTTGTTTACTGTATTTTATTTTCTTCAAAAGATTTGTTACACAAAATGCATTAAAAAATTTTATTTAGCTTTGAAAACAACTGAAAAATCCTTCATGGACAGGCTTTTCTAATCAATATTTGTTGTATTTTTTAACCCACAAATATTGGTCCAACAAATAAACGAATGGATTGTCTTGAGTAATATTTTTATTATAAGGCCTTCTATGAATCCTCTAAAGAAGAGAAGATCCCCTACTGTTTTAATTTGCTAAAAGTGTGAAAATACCATAACTGGATTTTATAAACTGATTTTATTTGAGGTCAAAGCTTAACAGTTCCAAGGCCATGAAATATCCAAATCAAGGCACTGTGTGAGATACTTTCTCACCAAAAAGATCGGCTACTAGCAGATCCTGGAGCCCTGCCACATGGCAAAGCAAGATGGCAGTAATCTCTGCCAGGATCCAGGCTTTCACCTGCTGGCTCACCTTCTCCTTGAACTCAGCTGTGAGTGACAAGGCGTATGGCTCATCTCTATCTGGGTCTGTCTTTTCCAGCTTCTCTGCTGATTCCAGCCTCTGGCCTCTCTCAAACTCTCAAGCTTTCTCTCAGCCTCTCTCTCAGCTTTAGCTGATCCTGGAGTCCTCTTTCACATGGCAGATTCAAACGGTAGCTGTCTTTCTCTCTGTATGTTTCTGCTTCCATCTCTTAGATTATATAAGACTCCAGCAAGAAGGGGGATGCACAACCTGGGTCATGCCTCACTGATGTAGCCCAATCAGAGGACCTAAAGTGATCTAATCAAAGGATCTCTTAATATAATCAAAGGGCCCCACACCCACAAGAATGGATTAATTTAAGATCATGATCTTTTCCAGGATTCACAAAAAACTTCAAACTGTCACACCTACCTTCTGAGGAAAATACAATAAAATATATTAGATAGATAGATAGATAGATAGATAGATAGATAGATAGATAGGCAGATGATACAGATACAAATGAAAATAAGAAACAAACACCTTACTGGTCCATAAAAGAATGGACTACATACCTTTAAGCCCATGAAGAATGGAGTTTAAAATATTACAATCTACAGAGAAGAGGGTCATTGGAGTCCAACCTCAACTACCCTGATAAACAAGGCCTGTAGACATGCTGTCTGCTTGGCTGGGACACTTCTACTTGCCTATGTTTACATGTGGAATTGCACTATTCCCATCATTTCTGGTATGAACAGTTACTATAAAAGATCAGGATTGAATAGTGGCCCCTTGTTGTTGTAAGCCTGGAAGTGAGCTGCATGTGTGATTCAGAACCCAGAGCTTAGATGCTAATGTGCGACCAACTTAAGAACTGTGAACAATGAAAAGCTAGGTCATAGAAAATGTTTATACCACCTCACTGGCAAACCTTTCTGGAAAAGAATCCCAGCAGAAATTGAACTGTGACATAAGTACCTCAAAACACCAAGGAAGATAATTACAAAATGACATAAATAGGTGAAAAAATGTGGGATGTAGTGACACATTGTTTTACAAAAAACAAAACAAGCAGATTCTTAATTCCATACAGAAGTGTATAAAAGATTAGAAGTATTGAAACAATTCTAAAAAGAAGATTTGAAAGAGTAGTATTGGTGACAGTATTGTTTTCCAGCTATCAAGCCACTCAGTTTCAGGGTAATTTGTTCCACGACAACAGAAAAGTTAGTCACCATGGTGTTAATACTTATTCAACTACTCAGTGCACCTGGATGGGTTAATTTATTTGGATTTTGTTCTCTTCCATAAAATTATTTTATTTAAAGTAACCTCCAGACTTAATACTAGGCCAATGGAAATTTTCAGCTTAAATCTACACTTTATGTGGCCAAAACAATTTTATGAATTTTGTAATGAAATATAAACTAAATAGTAAGTGACATATTGAAATAAATATTTGAAATGCCAATTAATCACAAGCAGTCACCTGTTTGTCTGAAAAAGACAATTTTCACATGGAATGGTTTCCATTTGTATCAATTATGATTTCTTAAAAAAATGATTTATCTGAATCATAAAATAAAGCACCATTTTGCCAATAGTTGTGTCAATGTATAATTACACTCTGCATTTGAAAGTAGATTTCACAATGTTTGTTTCTATTTCTGTTGATATCTACCACAGCTAGTAGTGCGTTTGATTTAAATTAGGAAATAATTTTAAATTAATTAAAAGTAAAGAGAGAGTAATGTGATATTGGCATGCATATTTATTATGTTCAAATCTTTTCCTAGGTTATTTACTAATACTTAATTATGAGTTATTTTTAAAACCATTTGAGCCATAAATATTTAGTAGCACCTGAAAACATTAATTATATGTTATGTTATGATGCTTATAACCAAATAATATAGACTGAAATATACAAAAATCCTGCTGCTCTATCAATCTGTAGTCTGAATTTTGAGTTGTTTATAATTTAATGATGGATTATTCAGTCTCTGCCCATAGAATAGGCATGAATTTATAGCCTTGATATTGGATATATATAGGAAAAACAAGGATGGAAACAGCTTATGGGTAAGTTAAACCATTTTCTGGCATTAATGGCATGAAGATCTTACCAGAGTATTAAATACCCACAATCTTTGCAATGCTCCCTAACCCTCAATGATCTATACCAATATAAATAGGAATATTGGAAATATTAGAAAGAAATATAAAACTAATTCAAATGTACATCTATTGTAAACTTTTGCCAATAATGCAAATTCTTGAAAATTCTTAATTTTTAAAATTCATTTTCTTTATAATTTTTAAATGTATTTTTCATCTACTAGAGACCAAGAATCCAAGCTGTTTAGTTTTAAAAAGGAACAAAAACACAAACTGCATTTGTTTTCCTGTGGTGTATAGTCTATGAAGATAGAAGTAACTGCAAAAGTCAGCAGGAGGATAAAGTGCTTGTATAATGATTTACTACATTTGACATTAAAATATATTGGTTTTATTTAATGGAACAACTTGAGCAAAATTATATTTTCCATGCTGCTAAAAGTATCAAAGTTCCAGTTTATCTTCCATTGAAATAAATTGTTTGGCATTATAAATGTATAAAATATATTTAGGATAAAATTGTGTTTAGTTGTTTTCATTGTATACATAGACAGTTGATAGATGCAGACCAATAATAGATGGTTGATACATTAGATTATCAGAGAGAGACAGAGAAAGAGAGAGAGAGATTAGAGTGATTATATATTTTATCAATAAATATGGGGAAAAAAACTATTGCTAAAAGTCTTTCAAACTATTTTTGTTTATTTTTTAAATTCTGAAATTGTGTGAATCAGATGACAACACCTGATGAAAGCTGAAGATTTCCTTGAGTAAGCATAACATTTCAAAGGGTAGAAAAAGCTTCTTCCAAATATTTGTGGCCTTCCAAAGTTTCCCTCCCCATCCCAGTGACAAACTGGAAACATCCATCTGAAACTACTGTCTTTTTTGTTCTCCATAATGCTGGCAACAATTTACTTCAGAAAGACATGAAGGACCTTTCTTCACAACAGCTGCAGTGAGAGAGAATTGTGCCTTTTATCTGTCTTTTTTTTCCCCAAGATAAATGGAGCAGGTGCAGAAGAATTAATGAAGCAACTGCCAAATTGCAGGGGTCATTGGTGTGTTGAAAGCTATAAATTAGCCAGGTCTTGTGGGAAATTACCCTCTACCTCTATTGAGATTCTGCCATTTCTAAATTTAAGTTCAAGACAAGGGAAAAAGCAATTTGAAAGTGGAAAAGAAAAGTGCTAGTTGACTTTCATTATTTGGAGTAATTCTTAATGAAAAATGTGTACTGGAATATTTATAAATATTAACTGCCCAGTGAAACTGATCAACATAAAGATGATTAAAATTTAATTTATTCTAAATAAGAAAACATAGTTTATGCTTTCTTAAAAATATATTCTTATTTGCAGGAGTAGTTTAAAACTACTAGGAATACAATATAAAGTGGTATTTGCAATGGTATTGATCTGTTGAACTCATATTAAATCCAAAGTTTCTCAGGGAATTGTTACAGTACTGTATAACCAGGGAGATTTAATGGAATTTGAAGGTAGTATCAGTCCATAGGATGCACTTATATCACTTTCTGACTCAGTATCTCACTTTCCACAATGTTAAATGAAACACCAAAGGGAGAGTGTTTTGTTTTAAAACACAGCTTGACAATAATAGAATAAAAGTTAAAACGGGAGGGAATCTTAGAAACTATTTTGAAATGAATGTTAGGTTTTCATTTATATTAATTTGTTTAAAAGTTACAAAGAAATAAATCAAATAAATCCAATTTAGTTGTGAGGGAAGGAAAATAATTTACTTGCACAACAGACACATATTTATATTTATGTCAATATATAAATATCTTGCCCTTAGAAGAATCTAAACTTTTAGTAGATATTTAGAATGTATATAAACCTCTGTGAAAAAAACTGAGAAAATAAGTTATTCTAAAAATGAGGAAGAGATAGAAAAATATGGTTATGTTTGGAAAATGAGGAAAAAGTAGAGAAAAGTAAGTCTATATCATAAGTCTTTATTAGGTTCTGCATGTATAGAGTTGTGATAATCATTTTTCTCAGTTAACATGTGTGTTACTAGAGTTCTCCAGAGAAACAGAACTGACAGGATATATATATATCAGAGAGAGAGAGAGAGAGAGAGAGAAATTTATTATAGGAATTAGCTCATGTGACAATAGAGCTTGGCAAGTCCAAATTCTGTAGGGCAGGCCACAAGCTAGAAACTAGGATGAATGTGAAATTGTATTCCCCAATAGAAGCCAGCTGAAGAAGAGGCGGGAATTCTTCCTGAATGCTAAAATCCTCAATTCTGGCATTCAGTCCTACAACTCTTTGGACAAGGAGACCCCACATTGCTGAAGGCAATCTCCTTTTTTTCTAATCAGATCTAGTTGCAATCAACTGACGAATGACTTAAATCTATATACCATACACCCTCACAATAACAATCAGGCCAGTGCTTGCTTGACAAAAAAACTGGACATAACCTAGACAAGTTGACACATGAAATTAACCATCAAAATGTCATACGGTCATTGTCCAAGCAACACCCTTCTCTTTATTTTCTTTTTTTTATCTCATTACACCTGTCCACACTACCAATTCCCTCTTCCCTAAAACATATGCTTTATGTGTTTAATAAACATATCTGACTATATCTGTATGATTAAAAAATATGTGGAAAGTTTTTTTATATTTTTGCTTTTAATTTAGATCTATAGGTTTAGAAAATATTTCTCATTATTTTCTTACTTTTTATTAATTATGTAATATAGCAGTATGTAATCCAGCCATGCTGCTCCATGTAAACTAGCTCACTACTTATAACTGCTGAGCCTATTGCTTTGGTATATTGATCACATTTCACTTACACTGAGGAGATGCATATTTTTTCCACAACTAATTACCCAAAACCTTACTAAAATGAAAATCTACATAAATGTTCCTTATGTTCCAGGGCAAGCATTTCCATTTGGATACAGGCAGGACTGGACTGCTCCAGCAGTCCCAGGATGTGTATTTGCTTAATTTCATTATATTCTTCTAGGTGATTCTTCCAGGTGATTTCCAGAATGCTTATCTCTACAGACCCACAAGGAACATATTGGACAATTGTTTTTCCAAGACATTTATGATGAGTACTTTCCAGTTGTTTTTAGGTTTTACAAATAATAGTAATAATTAAGATTACTAGTGATATAATAAATTAAGCATCTCTCCATGGACGTACCAGCTCTCCAGATTTCCCCTCTTATGAATTACTGATTCACACACTATATCTAATTTTGTACTGTTTTCTAATATTCACTTTGGTTATATGAGAAGCATGTTTTACACTCTAGAGATGATTCCTTTTTAAGATTTAGATACTGCAAACATCTTTTAGGCTATGATCTGTCTTTTATCTTTATCTGGAGGATTGTTTGTTGAATGGAAAGTCTTAATCTGTTTGTAGTCAAGTACATACTTTTGCTTATGCTATCTTTGGAATCTTTATGAGTCTGACCCTAACCATGCCTAAGAGAGAAGTTCTCTGAGTTTTTATTTGACTAACTTTGCAGTTTTTTCTTTCAAATTTTGGCCATTCATCCATCTGGACTGTATTTTTTATATAGCATAGGGTAAAAACGTAGCTTATGCTTTCTCAATATTTTATTTTCAAACGATTCAGTAAAAATTCTTCTTTATCCCAGGGATATGTGATTTCATTTTTATCATCTTGCAATAACTTATATGCACAATGCTCCCAGTTCTAAGTTTTCAATTCTGTTTCATTTGACTTTTTGTTAATTTTACTGTCAGGATTATATTGCTTTTACTACGGTTTTGTGATAAATGTTTAGTTATTCATGGATCTTTATGCATCCTCATAATTTGTAGAGTAGGTTGTTTGAAGTCATCAATGAAGTCTTGCTATTATTTTTACTAAGATTTCAATTTATTTACTGACCAATGTAGAAAGAAATAAAACACTATAAAGCAAAATCATCTCAATGAAAAAAAAGTATAATTCTCCATTTACTCAAGTCATCTTTTACATTAAACAATGAAATTTTAAACTCTATTGCTCTTACCGTCTTGTTATTATCCCATGCACTGGTTCCTTCAACATCCTAAATTCTCTCCTTAATAGCATTTGGATCCCATACTTTATCATTATGAAACTTCCCTTGTTACAACCTCAACTACCTTGTCTCTCTCTTTCTTTTCATGATGCAAGGTTGAGAAAAACCCCATTTATGTTCACAACAATAGATGAGTGTAGGTAGAGATAACAGGAACTTTCTGAGTAGTCTTTCTTTGAATCTAGAACTTCTAATATCAATTGTGCTGCTGTTGATGACTGCCAATTTTACTGTAACTCTGCAAGTCCATTTACTCTGGCACTCCATTTTACGCTCTTCTCACCTCTTCAAGCACTTCCTCCATAAACCTTATTCTCAGTTTATGACCCCGTTTCTTATTTCACTGAAAAAACTAGAAGGAACATCAAATCAACTTGAATATGGCTACACCAACCCTTTAACACAGACTTCTTTGTGGATTTACATAGATGTGCTTATCAGACTGAGGAATTTCTTGTTTTTCTAGTTTGTTGAAGGTTTCTTTCTTTTTTTTTTTTTTAAACCTAGCATGGTTATTTCATCTTATCCATAGTTTCCTGTATCTGTGACATAAACCTATGATTTCCTCTTTTATTCTACTAATGTGACGAATTACACAATTGAATTTCTGAATACTAAAGCAAACTTCCATCCTTGGGTAAATACTGATTGATAGTTGAGTATTAACTTCTTTATATATTGCTGAATTTGACATGGCAATATTTTCCTAATGAGTTTTACATTTATATTTTGTCTTATAAGTCTTAAATTTTATTTTCTTGAATGTTTTTGTTAGATTTTTATATCTAGCATTTCTGAAAAGGTTTGACTGAGAACCATGTGATTTCTTTCTTAAATGTTTGTTAGAATTCACCAATGAAAATTATCTGAGTCTAGAGTTTTCTTTGTAGGAATATTTTTGATAATGAATTCAATTTCATTAATAAGCGCAGGGTACTCAGATTATTAATGATTTTTTTTTGCTTTTTAAGTGTATTTTTAAAGGAATTTTTCTATTAAATCTATATTGTCAAATATTTTAACATAAAGCCTTTCTTAAATATTTCCTAATTTGTTTTTCATAGCTATAGGAACTGTGGTGATATTGTCCTTTCATTCCTGAAATTGGTATTTTAAATATTCTCTTCTTTCTCTTGGTAGGTCATAAGGTTTAATGAATGATTAATTTTTTTCAAAGAACCAACTTCTTGATTTATTTTCTCTGTTGGTTATATTTCTCTGTATTGTTTTAATTTTTTTATTTTCTGACGTATTTATTATCATGCTTCTTTTACTAATTTGAATTTGATTTGCTTGTCTATATCTTGCTCTTAATGTGAAATTTGAGCCATTAATTTCAATTTTTCTTTGTTCCTCTATAAGCTTAATTTAAAGCTATACATTTTCCTCTAAGTATTGGTGCAGCTTCATTCCACAAATTTCAATTTTTATCATTGTGAGCATATTAAAGAATATTTATGTTTATTCATATTCTGTTTAGTTTGGTTTCTTTCTCTTTTATAGTTTGCCAGTGTATATGTCCCGTAACTTTTCCAAAGAAGCCACACTCGCATGGATTTTTCAACTAGTAGTATGCCTGTATGCAGGAGCTAAAGTCTTAGCCTTAGCATGTGATCCTCTCCTTCCTTCTGAATGTGGGACTAGAGATGGAAGAATTAGCCATTCAGAGTGCTGAATAGGAGATTTTGTCCCTTTTGAGTTCTCATGGTAACTTTGCCTAAAGAAAGTCCTTTCCCTTTCCCCCAATTTTCTTACTTAGCTATAATATGCTAATTTTAAGTTCTGAAGGAAGAAGGAAAGCTTCAGGTCTATCAGATCTTGCCACATCTATTGTTATTCACCCTTGTTCAGACCGGGTCCAGGCCAGTAGAGCTGTTGGTGCTTATTTATTTTGCCCTTAAACTAGACTTAGCATAGACAAGTGTTCTTCCAATGTACTCTTGCCCCCTGGACCTCAGAGTACATCCTTCTCAGACCAGAGTTCATGTAACCCATATCCTCACCATCCAGTATCATTTGTATTAACTCACAATAAAAAAGTTATAAGTAGCTTTTACATTATTTGTTCAGGTCATTGTCCCTATTTTAAGTCTTGAGATTTAGGCTAAAGAAGATGAGTCAACAGCTCATACTAGTCTGCCATCTTGCCAAAACTGTTTACATCATATTTATGGAGCAAATTGTGTGTTACATGACATGGGAAATAAAGACCAATGAGTCAGGTAATTTTCCTATGCTTTTAATTCCAGCTCTTCAGAATCAATACTTACCTGTGATAACTAGTAAACAAAGGAGAAGAAGTTGCATTTAAGAGCCTCCTTTTTTATGTATCTTCCACTAAATAAGAAAACTGTTAAGACTTCAATAACATCAACTGCACAAAGAAATAATTGCAGTCTGAATGTTCTAATGATATCTACTTTGCTGCTTCTGTACTATTTCCATGAATGATACTTTTGAAATATGTGAAATTAGGAATTGTATTTCTACATGGCCCTTTCTATTTCCTTCACATTAACTTTCTGTGCAACTTTAGATAATTCTATTATTTATTCAGGAAAACCCTAGTGAATTCTGTGTGGCAAGGCATTTAATTTAGAATAGTTATTTGGATTAATAAATATCAAAAAAGAAAATTTGTATTATTTTCCAAATATGAGAAATTTCAGTGAAACAATAGGAAAACAAAATGAAGACAAATTTTCTCTCTTTTTCCATGTCTTAAAATAAATGTTTAAATATGTTCCTTATTAATTTAAAGTTTTCTAGAGTTTAAAATATGGCCTCTGAAAATTAAAAGGCTTACTTTCTTATTTAAGTTTTAAAGCAGTATCCAAAGATTATTTCACAGTTTTCAGTTTTCCAAATTAAAATGTAATTTCTCTATTATTTTTATCTAAAATTGGAAGTATCCAAGCAGCAACAGTCTTCATAGAAAATGATCCCTAAAAGAATTTTACTGATTGTGTTTTGTGTTTTAATAAGATGAGATATAAGAAGATTTCAGTTCCATATTATTTTCTTGATGAAGAAACCGTCCTTATTCAATGGTGCAGAAAATATTCTATTTCCTTTTAAATTCTCAGATGCCTATTGAGATATAAATTGTATCTGGTATTAAAAGATTAATATTTCTAATTTTATTTTTTATAAATATGCTTTTTCCCTATTAATCTCATCTTGCTTTCCTGTAGGCATATGCATGAATGCTAATTTGGCAACTATAGTCTTAATAACATATATGGCTGCTAATGACAGATACGTTAGGATAGAGAATCTTAAATAAAATAATCTAATGAAAGAGTTCCCAAAGTATGTGATTTAGAAATGAACAAATGTTAAAACCTCGATACCATAATGTAAAAAAAAAAAGTGTAAGAAACCCTGTGTCAAAAATAGTTTAAGTAGATTATTTTACAAGAGCTAACCGATTCTAATTTACTAATGAATATTGCAAACTTCTAATTAAGAAATTCAATAGTTAGAATTTGCTAAACTTTTTTGCAACTTCTCATAGCACTAGCTATAGCATACATGTTGAGAAATGTTACTGTAATGGCAAAGAAAATTTTCAAGAAAATGTGATCTTCATGATAATAAATGAGGAAATAGTAAAGATTCTTAAATATAATGATACTTTGTAATGTAAAGAGCAAATATATTCCATTATATAATCTGAACAGTTATTAAGAGATTTCAATTCTGATATTATTACTATCATCACTTTTGGAAGGAATCTTATTCAGGGTTGATATATACTTTGGGCCTTCAATAATATAATAAATAAAATAAATTTACTAAGTTAGTTCTTTTGTAGTCTTTGTATGTATTTGTGCTTAACAATCCTGTAGGAATACTGTTTAAGAAAAAGTAGTTACAATGGGAAATTTTGAGATTTATATACATTACAACAATAAAAACTTCTTAAAAATAAAATAAAATAAAGATTCCCAAAGTCTACCTCTTCAAATATTGCTTGAGAACATCTGGGTGCAGTAAAGAATGTATGCTCTTAAGTTTCTCATTGTTTCTAGTACCTAAGGAAGTTTGAGAACCATAGGTCCAGATCGTGGATAGAAAAATTACAACCTATAGGCCAAATCTGGCTCACAGCCTGTTTTTGTATATTCCACAAGCTAAGACTGTTCTTTACATTTTAAAGTAGTATGTGGAAAAAATAATAAAGGAAAGAGTATATGACAGAGACTGTATATAGTCTGTAAAGTCTAAAAATTTGCTATCTTACTCTTTACTAAAAAAAAAATGCTGACTTTTGCTCTAAATCATTATTTAAATAAAAGTTTTATTGAGATATAATCTATATACCATATAATCCATCCTTTGAAAGTGTACAAGCCTGTAGCATTCAGTATATTAATAATATTATGTAATCATTACCATTATCTAATTTTAGAACATTTTCATCATCCCAAAAGAAGCCCCATAACCCTTTTTCAGTCACTTCCCATTCCTCCATCCAGCCATTTCTTGTCAACCACTAATCTACATTCTGTTTCCTATTCTAGACATTTCATATAACACAATATGTAGACTTTTGTGTTTGGCTTTTTTAACTTCTTTAACTTGATGTTTTTGAAAGTTCATCTATGTTATAGAACGTATTAGTTTTTCATTTATTTTTACTGTTTAAGTAAGTCAATTTTCAAGTGATGTGCATTTAATTTATGTTCACTTTTTGTCTATGATCAATATGTTGCTATGTACATTCGTATATAACTTTAAAAAAAATTATTAGGGAAATTGTGGGCTTACAAAACAATCATGCATAATGTGCAGAGTTCCCCTACATCACCCTTCCACCAAACCTTACAGTGTCATGGAACATTTGTTACAGATTATCAAAGAAGATGATCCGAATATGTGTATAACTTTTTTTAAGTGAACACATGTGTTGTTGTTTTTTAATTTTTAGATGATATATAGTCCTAGGAATGGAATTGACAGATCATATGGTAGCTCTATATTTAGCATTTTGAAGAGATTCCAAACTGTTTTCCAAAGTGTTTATGCCATTTTATATTTTCACCAGCGATGTTTTAGGTTTCTAATTTTCCACATTCTCATCCACTTTTGCTACAGTCTGTATTATTTTTAGCCATCCTAGTGGATATGAATTGGTATCTTATTGTAGTTTTGATTTGCATTTCATTAACAACTAAGATGATGAACATTCTTTCACATGAGTTTTTGACATTTGTACATCTTTGTAGAATTGTCTGTTCATATCCTTTATCCATTACTTAATACAGTTATATTCCTTTTTATTTCTGTGTTGTTCTATATAGGTAATTATAAGATCTGTGAGTTTAATGTACACTATTCTTGATACAAATTCCTTATCAGATATATTATTTTCAAGTATTTTATTCTATTCTGTGGCTTGTCTTTTCACTTCCATTATGGTGTCCTTTACAACACAAAAGTTTTTTTTTTATCTTGGATACAATCTAAGTTGTTTATTTTTGTTTTCTTTTGTCACTTGTCCCTTTGATATTGTATCTAAAAGTCTAATGTTTAACCATAGGTCATGAAGTTTCACACCTATATATTTTTCTAGGAGTATTATAGTTTTAGCTCTCACATTTAAATATATGGCCATTTTGAATTAATTTTTGTTTCTGCTATGAGGTAGGTGTCCAGCTACATTCTTTTGCGTGCAGTTGTTTCAGCACAATTTGTGGTTTAGATAATTTTTAAGGTAATCTGGAGCTAGGACCTCATGTTGCTAAATGTCATATATTTCAATTACTCATGAAAAACTTTACATATAAATGTATTCTTTACCTAATATAAATGAGGATCTTTAATCTATGTATGTTAGTGTGTTGTGTAATAATTGAGGCAGACATAGCTTATAGTTTAACCACTTTGTCAATTGGTAATGCACAATCAAATGCTTCCTTGAAATGAACTAGTTTGAAGGTTTATTTGCTGTGAATGATCTAAATAAAAAACAAAAGTAGGTAAGAAGGAGTATATCAATGCTATTTTGTTTCTAAGCAAAAGTTTTATGTCACAGTAAGAATGTAAAAAGTGTAGTCATTATTGTGTATCAGAGGTAAACATCAACTTCTCACAGTAAAAATAATAGAATTTCCAAAACAAACAATGTTCTGTTTAAGAAATGATAAATATACTTGACGCAAGTTATTTTATTGTTGTCATGTTGTTGTTCTTTCTTTTTCCTCCCCTCAATTTCTTATGTTTTTATTATAGATCACCTTTATCTATTTGAAATGTGTTGTTACAGCTTGTGGTTCATCAGTGATTGTATTCTATATAAGTTTATTATTTGTTAGCTTATACTGGATTAACTGTATTGAGCGTGAGTTTATTATATAATACATCAACGTCACAGCATCAAGCTTGATGGCTTTGATTGCCCTAACATAAAAAGAATATAAGAACATTTTTATGTGCTGTTTAATATCATGCCCTATATTATTTCCTCCAAATGCTAGGGGTTTACATGGTTTATTAACAATTTATGAAGGGATTATTGAAAACAACTTTGTGAAATGACTGTGTTTGAAAAGAAATCATTTGAAAGAGTTCACTAAATATAAATTTTATTTTGCCTACAAATTCTTATACTGAAAAATTACTCTAATTTTTACGTTATTTCAATTTATTGATTCCATTTTGTGTATCAGGTTAATAAGGATAAAATAGATGCAATAATTCTCGAAATAACTTAATATGTATTAACATACTAATGTACAAATGAGCAAGTAATATACCCATGGTCACAGAGTAAGGAGGGAAACATAGTTGTGAACTGGGACTGAAATTCCAAAGTCTCAATTGCTACACCAGAAACTGTGACATAAAAGTGAAACCTACGCCTTTATTTAACCGCCTTTATTCAAAGCTAATTCATTTTGTCCTCATTGTAGCTTGGGTTTTAAAAGTCAGGTGGTTTCTTTGTGCCTTACTTTCCAATCTAATAATTCACACACCTGTACCTTATTTTAATCACAATCTTCAATGTTACTGGAGTGTGATCTCTTCAGTTGTGATTATATTTAAGCTTCACAATAAATTTAATACCAAAATATATCATCACCTGAGATACACACTAGATCAAAGCTGTAAGAAAAGAGCAGGGACAGAGCCTGAGCTCAGAGAAAGTGACCCAAGCATTGTTATTTAGATCCTAATACCTACAAAACTGGCTATGAAAAAGCATGAAATGACTGAAGTAAAAGGGCCCCTGTATCATTTATGTCCAGCCAAATATCAGTTGGGCAGATTGCAAACAATGCAATGCAGAAAATCTTCTGAACTCTAAATAGGAGAGAAAGAAGGACAAAATTAGGGAGGACCATAAAAATTGAAAATAAATGGAGGGAAACTAACTGAGGGAAAAAATACCACTTCTGATGTTTTTGTTAGCCTTATAAGTGTTGCACAAAATGATCCCAAAACATTTCAACACAATGAGTATCACTGCTGAAAATTTTCAAGCGGTACAGAAGAATAATCATCTCTCTCCAATTCCATTTTTCTAACAGTAAGACATCACTCGTAGTACAGATTACCGTGTGATATTCTAGTCTAGTGTCTCTACACCAACTATGGAAAAGTGTGTGTAGATTTATAAAGAGAGGTTCCTGCATTTGTGTACCCTAATATCTAGCAATTCTACTACTGATAGTTAGGTACATTCTATTGTTTTCTTGTTTAAAAATTACAATGAACATTTCATCTGTATAGGTGAAGTCAAAATGTTTATGTTAGATATATTCTTAAAATTGAGTAACTTGGAAAGGGATTTCTGTCCTCTCACTGTAATTAAATCAATTGCTAAATTTGCCTTTCATAGGGTATTTGGAATGTTTAAATACACTTTGTTTCAGAAATTTGAATGAAAAGCATAAACACCATTTTAAAAGTTCTCTAAACTCCAGGTCTAATCAAACAAAAAGTGATTCCATTTGTTCAATATTGAAAAAAAGAGTTGCCATGATATTGATCCCCAAAGTGAAACACTCTATGTTCTTATTGGAATTATGACATGAAGAATGTGTGTTGAACAAAAATGAAAAAGCATTTTGAAAAATATTGGGCAGATAGTTTTTTACAGAGATTTACTATTTCATCTATTCCCTAAGATTATTTTTGTTTTATTGCAAGTGTTCCCTATAAAATTAAATATCACATTCTTTGAAAGACAAATAAAAAAAACTAACTTTGAAATAAATAATAATAGAGAAATCATTCTGATTGATCAAATACCTATTCAGAATCAGCATATGGTAAGAATAAATTTCATTCTCCTGGAGAATAAAATTTCTACATTCTGTTCTTGCCAATTTTAAGATTAAATGTGTATGACAAATAGATATTTATTTGTATTGAGATGATAAAAATAGTAGAATTATATATTCTGCTTTGTGATTAAGTGGAGGAGCTATTGATAATGCTGTACTTATCTGACTATCATGAAAAGATTGTCAATATCTGTGTTATTCAATGTTTCATTTAGTGAAAAAATTCCAGTGGTTTACTATTGAAGTTTACATCTGGATAGTGGCATTACATTTTGAGAAAATAATTTCATAGATGTTTTTAAAATGAGTCCAAAGTTTCCTAAATTCAGTAACAGAAGTAAAATAATAGAATAAAATGCTAACAAAGGAATAAAAAATATTTTGTAAAGTCAGCAGATTTGAAAATTAAATTAATAAATTAGTATTTGGGTTTGAATAATACTTGACTTTCACAAAAGCAAGCATAGTGTTTCCAATATTTTAAAATTAATGTAAAAAACAGCAATTTATGGAGGTGAAAATTCCTAATGTAGAATTAATCAGAGTACCTCTACATGACCTCAGAAAACCATGTCTCAATAAGGGTTGAGACAATCATTCCTACACCTCAACAATCTAATATAGTTACTGACCCATAACAAGTATTCAATGGATGAAGACATCAAGAAATATTTTTGACTGTCTACTCTTTGTCACATCAGTAAATGATACTACAATGGAATGAAAAAAAGATATATGACACATGATTCCAATTCTTATAACATTACAATCTATTCAGAAATATAATGAACATATGACATATGTGCTAACAAAGATCAGATTGGTGTCCAGCCTTCTCAAATGGTCCTCAATTATCCCCTCATCCTGGTAATTATGCCCTTTTAAAACTATCTCCCCTTGATTGTGGGTTAGACTTAGTTACTTACATCTGACCAAAAAGAAAAAAAAATCTAGGAAAAGCTTTTATAAAACTATGACATATGTTTTATGTGCACATTCTCTTTCTCTTCCCCTTTCTTTACTTTCAGGAAGTAAGCTGCTATTTTATGAGCTACCTTATGGAAAAACACACATGACAGGTCTTGAGGAGCTCAACAGCCTATGAAGAACTAAATCCTGACTTAGTTATATGAATGAGCTTGGAAATAGACCATACCCCAGTTGAACCTGGAAATAGAGGAGACCCAGGCAACACTTCTTCATTGTAGCTCATGAAAAACCTTGAAGCAGAGGACTCAACTAAGCCATGCCAGAATTCCCGACTTACAGAAACTGTGAAATGATGCTTGTTTTAAGTTAATTAATTATGGAGTAATTTGCTAAACAGCAATAGATAACTAAAACTCTAAGTAACTAAATTTAAATGAGGCATTGATCAGAATAGGTGGGAATGGTTCATCAGTAGGCTGTCCTCTCATGTTGGTGTTTGGATAAAGACTCAGCTTTTTGAAAGAAATTTTGAGCTTGGGTAGGAAAGAAGAGAGCAAAAAGAGATGGGTGTTGCAAGGCATGTTGTGTGTTGGGTAAGAATCCCTAGCTACTCAGTATGGGTGTCCATTAGAAAAGAAAAGGAGATTTAAAGATTGGAACATGCCAGATTATGAGGGACATTTAAAGCCTGAAAGAAGCATTTGCATTTAGGAACATAAAGATTGTGAAGCAATAACAGAGTCTTAAGAAGCAAAATTTCTTTCATGATTAAAACCATGACTTTGGAACATATATCTAGCTATTGCATGAGGAAGAAAATAGAATAAAGGGAGTCTAGAAACAAAAAAAGACCATTCAAACTGATCCCTGAGATTCTTACATATACCACAATGTTAACAAAAACAATAAGGTAAATTTGAGAGAAATCTTGAAGGAGAGTGATTTTTGATAGAGTAAATTGCAGAGGCAGAATGAGAAATGTCAGTGAGGACTTCAATTTTGTTTTAATGTTTGAGAACATGATAACATTAGTTTGACAAAATTTCAAGTTTAAACTCACAGCCATCAAACGAATTAAAATATCCTTGTGTGGCTGAGGGAGAACTATACTTCAGATAACAGCAGAAATGGAGATGAGAATTTTTTAATCATTCTCAAAAAGGTAATTATGTATTGAAACAAGCATGCATAAGATTACTTAAAGAATTCATATTTATTTATACACAAGACTAAAGACAGAGATAATAAAAGGCAAGAAAAAAACAGGCAAAATAAGTGAGAAGTGGTTGTCATGGAGGTAGGAAGAAAAATTCTAATATCAGTGAAACCAAGGGAGAGTGTTATCAATAACAGCAAATGTTTTAGAGTGGTCATAAATGGGGATCAAGACAGATTTAACTGTAAAACACACAGTCTGAGGATTATTGGCAAAAAAAAAAATTGTAAATCAAACCAAGACTAAGTAGACTCATGGAATTTTTTGCATGAAAAATCCAATCCTGAATGGAAAAAGGCAAGTTTAGGATCATAAAAATTATAGGTAACAATCAAATCAGCAATTAAAATATGTTATTTTTAGACTTAGCAACTGCTCAATAAATAATTTTGGTAAGTGCTCTTCTTGAGACATCAATACCTCTACCTTGACTTGGGAATTTTATCTGGATCCAGAGGAGCTGATATTGATGTACAAAGAACTAGATTTAGATCGAGGTCTGGAAAGGATTGGCTTCAGACCCTGAAAACAAAACAATCAAACAAACTCATGATTTGGAGTGGTACAGTAAGGATGGCAGGTCAGTTTTTAATTAGATGACTGTCCCTGCTCTAAGTAAGGAAAGTGTTTTCCGGCCATATTCTAGGTATATGGTCTGAGGGACCTGAGCTGCTATCAACCACATTAAGTACTGAAAAGTAAATAACTGAGATAAAGATGGAAAAGTGCTAGGCAGAAATTATTTATTGCCAACCCAGCAGCTATTCTCACCTTTCCCTGGACCTTGTTTCCGGTTTGGAAAAACCAAAGGTAATATTTAAAATATTTATGAAATGATATGGCAAGGGCATTGACTAGTTATATCCCAGGTATTAGTGCATGTGCTGGGTGCCTAAAGGCCCCTGATATGTTAACCTTTTAGATACTGAATCTTTGGAGGCTCATTGGAATCACAGCAGCACTTTCACATTTAGAGAAGAAAAAGTATGTAAAAAGGGAAAATATATGAGATACTAAGTTGTTTTGAACATATGATTTTCTAAATGGAGAAACAGGAGTATTTATAAGAGAAAAATTGCTATAAGAATATGTAAAGATTTCTGAAGATGTGTTCTCTTTTTATGAAATACCAACTGACTCAATTACAAATAATGCAAAGCTCTCTTGAAGAGTTTTTAAAAAGATCTCTCATACCCATATGACACATTCAGTTCTTGAATAATTTGTACTACACTTGGATGTTTTAACTGCAGAGCTATTAATTAGAAATCTAACTGATGCATTTTTAGAATTTATCGAATCAAATGGTGCCAATTTATACTAGAAAGTGACTAGCATGCTTTTTGCAATTGCATTGTCATAAGTGTCAAGTGATGATTGCCTTGATTTATGGAGGACAGAAGACTACGTAACTGCATTTTCAAGATTAAAAAATAGTAACTTTGTCTAAAAATTCAAAAATATCTTGCATAGCATGTATTACTTTCGCCAGCATATTTATTGCATATTTAAAGGGTAGCTGGCTTTGAAATTTTTTTCTTCAAATACATCATTTCTCTGTAAACTAATCAATAAAGTTTGGGGAAGGCCTATAGAAATTGGAAAATTTTCAAATGAAGAAAAATACCCATGCCAATAACAAAAATGCTACATTTTATTTGATTATAAGTAAATATTTAGATTATTTTAAAATTATGAGCATATCTATTAAAATGTGAAAAGCAACCCATGTACATTTTATAAGATGCATCACTGAATTTTATATTTGAATGTGGTTAAAAGAGGAATTTTAGGGTATATATATGTTACTGGACTAAAAGATTTTTTTTAAAAATCACAGGACGGTACAACATAAATAGGGAATCCTAATGTTAACCATGGATCATTGTTAATAATACAACTATAACATTATTTTTTCATAAATTTTAACAATGTACCACACTAATCTAAGGTGTAAATAATAGGGGAGTATATAGGTAACACTGTTATTCTGCCTGATTTTTGTGTAAACCTACAACTTCACTTAATATATTTATTATCATAAAAAATGAATGGGAAAAATTGACACAGTTAATTCCTTCCTTCTCTTGAAACACTTTCTTCCCTTGGCTGCCTGTAAGCTACCTTTTTCTTGGGCTTACTGTGACTTCATTGCTTGTCCACTCCTTCTCAGTTCCTTTTGCTAGCTTCTTCTCACATCTCTGATCTCATAACATTTAAATGCTCCAAAGAACAGTCCACCGACGCCTCTCATTTTTATGTACCCTCGCTCTCTTGATGATTTCACCAAGTCTAGTGACTTTAAATGCTCTCCATACATTGATGGCTCTAAAATTATCTCTCCTTCTTAGACCCCTCCATTGCATTCCACTCACTATACCTCACTCTGCATTTCAATATATAATAGCTAACACAGCTGGCCCAAAGATGAGTCTTTCTTGCCCCAGTGCCATCTCTTCCCACAGGGTTCCCCACCTAAGCTAAACAATTCAATTTTTCCAGTTTTTCAGAACAAAAATTTTAAGTTCATCATTGACTCCTCTCTGTTAGCATCATCACTGACTTACTCCTCTCTTTCCATCTCATAACCTAGCTCTCTACAAATCCTGTCACTCTCTTTAATGGAATCTCACCACTTCTTACTTCTTCAAATCCACCTTATCACTTGGCTATATAGTTGCAGTTACCACTCATCCGGTCTCACCGCTTCTGTTTTTCTCCCCTTCAGTCTAGTCCCACTGTAGCACCCTTAGTGAGCCTGTGAAATGGCTGTCACTCTTCTGCTCATAACCCTCCACAACTTCCAACTCAGAGTAAAATCCAAATACCTAAACTGATTTGGCCTGTTGCTGCTTTTTGTAAATCATGTACTGCTTCTTTCTTCATCATTCACACTGCTTAAGTCATACTGGTCTCCTAATAAATTCTTGAATATGCCAGTTGTGCTCCCACATCAGACCTTTTCACCAGGTGATCCTTTTCTGGGAAATCTCTTCCCCCAGACATTCATCCCAAAATGCTTATCCCATTCTGTGTTCAAATTTCATTCTTTACCTGAGCTCTTCCTTGCCACCCTATTTAAATTTGATCACTGCCCCCACACTGATATTCACTATATCTTTTTCCTGCTTTTTCTTCATAGCATTTACCACCACCTAGCTTACTATATGTTCTACTTATTGCTTCTTTTTTGTTTTTACTAAATTATCTGCCTCTCTCCCTCTTTCATTATAATGCAAGGTCTATGAGGTATATTAGTTTTCTGTTGCTACCTTGATATAATTGCCACAAATTTAGTAACTCAAAAAAACCCATAAATTTATCTGGTGGTATCTGCACGTCATAAATCTGGATACAACTTCACTCAGCTGGCGCTTCTCCTTACAGTCTCACAAGGCTTAAATCAAGGCATCAGCAGGGATGCATTCCTTTTTGGAGACTCTGGGGATGAATCTGGTTCCAAGCTCATTCAAGCTGTTGCAATAATTCCGTTTCATGCAGTTGTAGGACTGAAGTCCATTTTCTTTGCTGGCTATTTATTGGGAGTCATTCTCAGCTTCCAGAGGCCCCTCACATTCCCTGGCTCATGGCTCCTTTCACGAACTTCAATGCCAGTGTGGTCCGTCGAGTGCTTCAGATGCTTCAAATCCCTCTGACCTCTCCTTCTGCATCTTCTCTCCTGCCTCCAGCAAAAGAAAATTCTCTGTTTCTAAGTGTTCTGTCTTTATATAAAGCCCTACTTTAAGGTCTGCAACCTAAATTATATCTACAAAGACTGCTTTGCCATGTAACATATTCACAAGTTCCAGGGATTATCTCATGAACATTTTGGGGGAACCATTCTTCTGCCTATCTCATGGCTTATGGATTTACGAATACAGGCATGTATATTTTTGAAAATTCCTGGTTAGGATTAGATGCAAATTAATATGTGGTTGATAAATTATTGAATAGTCAACTCTTGAAAAGTTCTTAGTTTAATACTATAAAAGCAATTTAATATTTTCTAATGGTGCTTTAAAAATAACATTGCAAATTAAACTGCTACATTCCTTTCTAACTTACTGCCTAAATATTTTAGATTCATTTTAGTACTATCATTTGTCTTAGAAGCTCCAAGAATTATAACCAAATTTAAGGCTTGGCATTGTTACCAAAGAATTTATAATCTACTAAAAGGAATAAAGAAAGGTCAGAAATAACTATAAAACAGTAAGTTATATGATATATCATAAAGGAACATGCCTTTTGAGTACTATGAGACTATGGGGTCAAAATGGTAGGAAGATTTAGGAAAAGTAATATCAAGAAATGTGACTTGAAGAGTTAAAATAATTTTAAATAATTTTAACCTGAGGAAGAGACCTCTAAATAGAATAAAAGGTGGGCAAAGATATTGAAATAAGAAAGTGCAATGCTTGTTTGAATGAGAGCAAGCAGGGTCCGTGCAATTTTCTGAAAATAAAAGGTATGAATGGAGGTAAAAAAAAGATAAGCCTGGAAACAATAACAACATTAACAACACTCTTTATCAAACATCTCCTAAGAACCATGAACTGTTCTTTGGGCTGATAACACAGCAAAGAATTAATCCAAAGACCTTGATTTAATACAGCTTAATTCCAATTGAGTGGACACAGAAAATAAACAAATATGCAACTATATAACCTATCAGTTGATGACAAGTGTTATAAAGAAGAATAAAGCCTGGCAAGAGAGCTCGACAGTGTCAGAGGGGTCGTTCTGGTTTGTCTGACCTTTCAGATTAAAGAAAAACAAATGTTTAAGAAAAAATCTATAGCAAAGTGGTCTCTGGGGGGAAAGACTTCCATGGAAAGAAAGCATGACAAGAATCTGAGGTGGATGGGCCAGGAGCAGGTTTAATTCCACAGAAAAATAGAAAGAAGACCATATACCAAGAACCAAAAGAGCATGTATGGGAAGATGTTGTCAAAGGAGCATTTGTAGCCCATGGTGGCCTTGATAGAAGAATAAATAACTCTTGCTAGGTTTGTAAAGCAATGGGTCACCATTGGAAACATCCAGATAGTAACATGGAACTGATTTGGAGCTGTTTTGTTTGTTTGTTTTTAAGCATCACTCTGGTAGCAATATATAGTGTGAAGTCAAGCTGGAGGAAATGGGGGATGGTAGATGAGTCCTGGCTATTTAAATAATCGGGTAGAGAAGCAGAACATATGTACTTGGGGACATGATGTTGGAGCAAAACAGGATGTGAGAGACATTATAAAGGAACCAGGGAGAGAGAAAAGGGAGAGATAGAGTAAAATTTGATACAGAATTTTCAAACTTAAATAAACAGAAGTAATTTAGGATGAAATTCTCATTCAATTGATTTGCTACTTGGGTAATCTATCTCACACTTTTCCTGGGCTACCTCAGATTTTCCAGACCTTGCCTGTCTCCTGGTTTCCTGGCTTGCTTCATCTAGCAGCAGCTATAGTAACTGGCTGGGCTATGTTCACCAGGTTTTAGCACCTGCAGGTTGTTGCCTAACATCTTGAACTCTTCTCTCCATTTCTGGACTCACTAAAGGGTAGTATGATTGGCCCCCTAAGAGCTCTGGAAAAGGCCAGAGGATTTAATCCTGATTCCTGGGGATTTTATCATCTGAGAGACATCTTGAAACTGCAGAGATCAGAAACATTCAGGAATGAAGACAATTATTTTGATTTCCTCCTACTTTCTGGATTCAGAGAATTAAGAAGTAAACGATTATTATCTCCATTTTATGGCACAGATGAATTATAAAGTTTATATAGAAAATTAAGAGAGAGAGAGGGAGAGCATGAAAAGCAGAAAAGAGCACAAAACACAAATTGGAATACAAGTTAACATGGCTGAAATGGTAGAGGTAGGGATCAGGAAGTCCATAGTTGAGTTACATATTTGAATCTTAGACCACTGGCAGCCTAAATGAAAAGGATAAGGAAATCAGTAACAATATTGTCATTGCTCATATAGTAAGAACATTATGTTCCTCTGGGAAAGCTAAGCTATTCCTGGAATTACTTAAGATTTTTTGCTTTTCTTTGTGGGCCTTTACATCAGGAACAATGAATGGCATAATGTGCAATGGCCTCAACCACATTTCCTCAGCAAATGTAATTGTGGTTTTAAAACCTAATCTTTATGGGTCCTTTGAAGAATGATGAGACTATGACACAAAACTGAAAACTCAGATAAATTTGGGGGAAGGATATTAAGGAAGGGAAGAATGTGGTATGTACATCCACAGCTTTTTGATGGTCTAACTTATTCCTCTCCAGGGGAATGGATGGGCTTTTAATGCTATAATATAGCCTCTGCTATTGGTAGGTTAGGCTCACAACAACAGTGAGAGTCAGATAAGCCTTGGTGAGAAGAAGTGCATGTTGTAAACCCATAGCCTCCATTTTAGAGGAGCCCATTGAGCAAGCACCAGGATGGGTAAGAAAAGAAGTTCGGAGAATGGGTGACCACTCTGATTAAATACTTCTCTGCAATGGTAAGACATATAAGATGTGTAGGGGACACATATCCTCTTAGTGCTCATTTTGAAAGGTCTCTTTCAAAGTTATGCTCTGCCCAGGATAGCCCACATTCAGTGACTAAAGGAGGTGGAAATATGAAAGTCTGGCTATTTTTTGGCCAAATGCAAGACAACATTGATGTGCTATTTTTGTTGGAAAGCTCCACACAGGTTTGACAAAAGATATCACTGTGCCTTCATCACAGCTCAACTTTTACATCTGTTCAATTCTGATTCCTTCTCTTCCCTTTCAGATGTATCAATCCAAGTGCATCCCCAAATAAACATCCTGAATATTAAATCTGCTTCCCAGAAAGGAGGATCTATGATAATTTCTGTATTAGTCAGCCAAAGGGGTGCTGATGCAAAATACCAGAAATCTGTTGGTCTTTATAAAGGGTATTTATTTGGGGTAGAAATTTCCAGTTTCCAGGCCATAAGCATAAGTTTCTTCTTTCACCAAAGTCCGTTGCCATGTGTTAGAGTAAGACAGCTGCCAATATTTGCCAGTGTTCAGACTTCTTGGGTTCCTCTCTTCCTGCGGCTCCGTTTCTCTTTGGACTTAGCACCTGTTTCCTTCACAAGGTCAGCTGTAGATTCTCAGGCTCTCTAGGCTCTGCCTATCTCCACAAGGCCAGCTGTGAACTGTCAGGTGAATGGCTCATCTCTTTTCCCGGGGCTTTCTCTCCTTCCTCATCAGAACCCCAACATCAAAACTGCTCCCACTCTGTCCTTTGCCATGCCTTTTATATTTGATTCCCCATCTACCAAGAGGTGGGGCTCAACGCCCTACAGATGTGGCCCAGTTAATGCCCAAATCATAACTTAATCATGCCCAGATTAACAGACCAGTTTACAAGCATAATCCAGTATCTATTTTTGCAATTCATAACTGCTACAATTTCTGACCATAAAATCAAATTATTATATAGTAATTTGTATAAGTTAAAATATTTAGCCTTATCTCCCTTCAGGTAGTATCAGCAACCAGGTATACTATTTGAGGTTCTCACTGAAAGACATTCCCTTCATTGCTGCCTTTTAGAAGCATCCCATTGCTAGTATATCTTACAAAATCATCCAGGTCACAGGTTTTTTTCTTCTTCTGTTACTTCTGTTTTTATAGAAAACTGTCCAAGTGACTGTCGGTTTGGGTTGAGGCAAGGCTTCAATGGTAGGTGCCAGAATAGTGTGAGTCACCTGTTTGTAGAAATCTGTGCTTTCAGAATTTGCTCAAGCTTTATACACCACCTCTATTTAATGTTAAGCACTTCTGTGCATACCCTAATTTATGGTTAGATGGGACAGATAACTCATAGGCATCTCTCATTGTGCAGTCATTTGCTGTCTCAAGGACAGTTTTACAATCTTTACCAAGGGCCGTGAACAATTCTTCAAAGGGAAAAACAGTAGTTTGAAAAGTTGGCATTGTTTTTCTTCAAAACTTCTAAAACCTTGGTAGTGACACTGTGATTCTTTTGTGGGGGATTTCTAGAGGCTCCATAGAGTATCCCTGCCTACCACAAACTCTTCGAGCACCATTGGATCTGCTGAATCATGAAGCATAAATGTCATGACAGTTTGTATCATGCTCTTGACTTATTGCAGAGACTTGTCAGAACTGCTTTACCAGTAAGGAGAACACATCTGAACCATCATATGCAATTAGATTCAGCACCCAAATATATTCATAACACTCTTTCTCCAAGAGGCAACCACATTCTGCACAGGTTAAAAGGTTTGAATAAATGAAAAGTTGATAAGACGCACCATTCCTGCATCTTTCAAGTTTTGAAGGTAGCAATAATCTCTGCAATTTCTTGAAAATGTGGTATTGTTTTTGATCTATTATTTTTTTTCTTTCTAGGGGACAGGAGGAGGATTATAGGGATTCCATAAAGCCCTGAATGCATTCATTGTATTTCTTACTCTGCAGAATAAATAGCCAACTTTATTCTGTCTCTTCTGTTTTCATATTGATGAATTTGTCCTGACTCAACATTATTTTGTATCCTTTTGTTAGGACATTTAAAAGCCATTCCTACACATACGTGTCTAGATGTAAATTAGCAAGATGTAAATTAGCAAGATTACCAAAATATTAATCAATTTCTACATTTATCTTTTCCTTGCTTTGCAATCCTTTCCTCTGGATTCACTTATCTTGTCACTGGCATACATCTTTTGTTGTTCTTCCTAAAAAAAAGTACTTGCATAAGGCAGCACTTCTTAGTGGTTGTATGTTATGCTTTGTAAAATTTTCATCCTCACCATTAAATGACTGTTTTGTGTGAGATTCTAGGTTAGCCCCATATATCCCAGTACATTGAAGATATTCCAATTATATCTAGCACATAATTTGCTGAAGGGAATCTCCTGTCAGTCTTACTGTGGTTCATATTAAGTAATATATCTTTTATTGTCATCATATTTTAATACTTTCTTAATATCCTTTTCTTACAACATATATAGAGCTATACTGATTTTTATTTAACTGGCTCAGCATTAATGAATAATCATAATCTGAAAATGCATGTCTTTATAATGAAACTGTAATGAAAAAGCACTGCTTTCTCCACTATCTTCCTTTATTTTTATTTCCTTGCTTTTAGATGGGCCCCTCAAACTAATATTTCACTAAATCTCTAAAATTTCTCTCTTTATTTATTGTTTTTTTTTTTCTATATCTACCTACATAGCAATTCACTCTTTACCTTTAGTCTTTATTAATTTATTTGTTCTTTAATTTCATTACTTCCAATATTTCTTTTGGGCTTTTGTTTATCCACTTGCTCTAGTTTTATTTCTTCCTGTTAAATGTAATTAATCTATCTTTTTTAAGAATATGATTTCTTTTTTATCTTTATGAATATCACAAACACTATAATTTTGACATCATTTTGAAATAGCTCTAATAATTTTGCTTCAGTTGGACTAAATTCACCTTGAAATTCATGATTTTATTTCTTATCTTAGATCAAGACTTTCACATGTGTTTTGGAATGTGCAGTTTTGTTATATAGGAAAGTTTATTTGCTCAACTTTTTTTGTCATTCTCTCTTTATCACACTCTGCACTGACCCCTTCTTGTTTTATGGTTTTGGATTTCTTGTCAACACTTTTCTAGTTACTGATTGTAATGTTGTCTCTATCCAGTGGTCCTGGGATCCCACTTCTAGATGAGGTCTTACTCTGGTAGAGTGGGATAAATGCCCTTGGGAGTTTTTGGAGTTGTGGTAAAACCAATCACTAAATTAGAGGATGACTAAGGTCAGATCTTAATTGTTAGGCTGTGCTTACTTTCTCCAGACATGTATGAGACATATTCAACTAAACCATAGTCCCAGGCAGCAGTCTACAAGCAGTTCATTTCAGACTCCTTTCACATCCAGAGAAGTCCCATTCCCAGCCATAGTTTCAAACATTATGTCTGAATCTAGCCCACTATATCAAATGATCAATTTTAGTTCTGGTTAATAAACAAGTCAAATTGGAGCTAATTCTGAAACATAAGTCCAATAGGCCAGTAGCTTAAGCTCCTAATTTTTCTTATCCCATGAGAAGTTAATTGCAATTTTCAGGACAGATTTTGATTTTACCTTTTTGTATATTATTGCAGTATATTTGGAGAAGAGGGTCAGATTAAAATCATGAATTTAGAAAATTAATTCTGACTAGAACTAACTGTAAGTGCACTGGTAATATGGATAATTTTCTTAGGGCCACTCTAAGGTAATTTTGATAAAAAGAGTGCAATATTTTCATTTTGAAATGTTTTATTTTATTCAATATAAAAATTAATATTATTTAAATTAATGGAGAATTAACATTTGAAGGTAAACATTTCAATTGCAAATATATTGGGGGAATGTTTTAATTATGAGAAGGATTTGCCACCATATAGTTCCACTCAGTATAAATGGCAAAGCATTTCCTTTTACACTGTGTTTGTGTATCAAGTACACAAAGCATTTTGCTTGATAAGTATGAGGATTTAAGTGACTGGGTTATTAAAATTGTATGTCTACTTATGGCAGTTCAGATGGGTTTCTGGGGGCACTGAAAGACACCATGCTATTGGAAAATCTAAAATCAAATTGTTGGAAGCTGTCAACAGAAGGCATATTTCCCACAGCTAATGTAAGTTCTAATGATAGACCATTATTTATGTTTTGGGGCCCATGCCATACAGGGTACTAAAAGTGTTTCTAGATGTAGTCTTCCCGTCCCTGGCTTCTACCTCTATGATCCAACCCTGTCATCCTCCTCTTTACCTATACCTCAAGTTGCCCTTTACTAACTTCCTTGGAATCAGAAAGCTTAGCTCATTTTCTATGTATTTCCAATTTCGATGTTATGACCAAAGCTCAGTGCTTGCTTCCTTCAGTTCGTCCTTTCTGATTCTCAATAGTTTCTTTTGGAACTCAAAACCTAAACATTGTTTTATATTTATCTTTAATTCCAGCTCTACTGATCTTTCTTCTGCTGCTGGCAATGTGAACATAGCTTACTGATTTGATCATAGAACTGTGGCTCAAGTGTCTATGTCCTTCCCACCATGCCACACTACCTATTCCTTTTGGCCTAGACTTGAAGTGAATCAGGAAGAGGTCATCTACAGGCTATATGGTCTGGAAAAGAACAAAGCTTAATATTTCAAGTTATTATCACTTTTATGTTATTTTGAGAGCATATATAAATTGAGACAATATTTCAATGAGAACATGCAACTTCTATGTGACATATTAAATATATAGATAATCAAGAAGTTTTATATCCTTCTTAGACTTTGAACAAGGACAATACTTTCCTTGGTGCTTTATGGATTTAAATTCTGAAAATAGTTTAAAGATGCATTTTAAAAACAATGAGCAAATTTCAATAATTAAAGGAAGAGTTCTCTTACATAGCAATTTGACTCATCACTTTGTTTATTAGAAATATACTTAAAACATAGATATAGAACATCTTTTCTTTAAAATTAGATAAAATATATCAGCATTTTGCAGATTCAGCAAAGATGTTAACATTTACCAGGCTCAGCTTATAAGCTGCTTTTAGCTACTTTACGTTTTGGAGGATTTCCAAGATCACTACTTACCTAAATGACATCTGAGGTGGTGGCACTTAACGAGGTACATGCAATTCAGTACTTACCTCATGACATCTACTGAGCAGAAACTACTTTATTAGCTGATCCTGTTCTATGAATATAAATTGATTTTTCCCCATGGTTAGGGAAATTGGCTCTTCAACTATACTTAAAGATTGAGTTAACTGGGTCCATCTAGCAAATTAGAGTAGGTTTCCTTGCATAAATGACAGCATAAATGGGAGAGGATACTTAAGTCTAGTGATCTTTGTCCCTAGGCATCATGTTTATCGATTGCCCTACATTTAGGTCAGGAAGAAAGGTCTTACCTTACAGTTTGTAGAGACCTTGGAGTTTAATCACTTTGCTACAAAGCATTAGGTAATTCTTTTTTGCTTGATAAATGAATTCTTTAAATGTTAGTGTTTTAGCCTAATAAACTAAGACCTTGGAAAAAAATCTTTCTTCCAAGCCCCTTATTTCTGAATCACACAGTCTTTGATCCATAAATGCAATTAAATTTTCTTAATGTTATACTTACTGATATTATTGAGCAGCTACTGGAGGCCTTGGACTGTATTATTTAAAATGGAGGTGGGAAAAAATACTAGGGGTTTCTCCCTTTTATCAGTAAACTTCCAAGAAAGGGAGCAGGTATAGATAGAGACAGATGATGATGATGGTGATGATGTTGTAAATGATGATGATGATAGAGGGAGAGAGTGAGATAAAGTGAGAGAGAGAGAGAGAGAGAGGTGAGAAAATGAAATATTGAATGTAGATAACTAAAATTCTGTAATTCAGCCTTAAGAAAAATGGGTTTTCAGAAAAGGCAAATTTTCATGTAGGTATAGTGAAAGGCAATTTTATTGAAAGAAATTGTACTTGAGTTCAATGTTTAAGGATTCATAAGATTCACATAACTGGAAAGGACCCAGAAAGCTCTTCTAATTTTGAAAACTGTGTAAGTAAATTCCCTGAATTAGAAAAAATTAATTTGTAAGGAACAGAAAGGAAAGACTCCTGATTGATAGAGCAGTCAGTTATAAGAGATGACACTACTAGGTTGTACCATTGGTCAACAGTATTACATTTATTTTTACTTCATATTGAAGTCTTATATAGGACATGCATACTTCCATCTTTGGTAAACAGAATAGTCGGGAAGGATTGGAAACCCTGATGTATGAGTAATGAATAAGAAATGAGATGATAATGTGAAAAGAACTTTAAAAATGATATTTTCCAATTGTTTCTATACATTATATTTTTAGTTATAATGTTGATGGGTTTCCTGGAAAGGGAAGATTAAGAATAAATATAAAGGTTGCCTTTGAACATTGCTTTTAATAGACAAATTGTGTAATTATGTGTGCTGCCAAAGGGCAAAACCAGAACAACTGGATGGGAATTACAAGTAAATATGAGTCTAGTAAAATAATAATTTAAAAAATCTTATAGCAACAAAACATTGCAAATAGCACAATAATGAGAAAATAATATTCTGTTACTGAATGTATTCAAACAAAAGTTGAATAATCCTTAGACAAATATTACTGGAGAGGGAACTCTACGTTATTTTTATATAGCATCTAGAGTTCTTCCTCTAAAAAATCCAATATTTTATAAGTAGATTCAATAGTTTAGTTGAGGTCAAATTGTAGAAATCTTTGACATAAATATAGAGGATTTCATTGTTGATACTGTAACAACAAGGGAAAGATATCTAAATTTATTGAAAATGAAAAATACAATGTGTTTACTGTGATTGACCAAACATTATTCTGACAGTGATGTCAAAAGCTGAAAAGATAAAAAACTTTTTTGGGAATCCTTATTCAATTCTTCTGAAAGATACATTGATATCTTTGTGTTTGTGGGGTTTATATGAACACATAAATAAATCTTTAGAGCTACAGAGGAAGTAAAAGATAATCATAAGAAAATAGTGTGGTTTTGGTAGTAATAACATGGTTTTGCTCAATAATACTTTAGTTGTTCTGGTTCAAGAAAATGTCATAAAACCAAAGTATTTTAATATTGTTAGATATCAAAACACATTTTTTTAAAAGATTGTATTTTGAAAAATGCCCTTTTAGATTTTTATTTGCTTATTTATTTGTAAAAAAAAAAAAAGAAAGGTAGATGAGTAAAGAAAAAATCTGGAGAGGCAAATAGAAGAATTGTGGCAGAGACTGTGAACTGTACACACATTCACACAGACATGATCAGACACAATGAGGTGTTTCATTAGGAAACATTCATCTAAATTTAGTGTAAAATCCAAATGAAAGTGGTTTAAACAATGGCAACATCCATATAACACAAAGCAAGAAGTTTTAATATATTTAATTTATTTAGTGCATTAATTAAGCATCTTGTCAACATCATGCCTGATAAGAAATGCTTTTCATCTTTCTGGTGTCTCATACTCAATAAATTGGTTTGATCAGACTATTTCCCCTTATAGCAGAAAATGTCACATCAAGACATGACAATTTCTGTAGGAAAAGAAAAATATATATACCTTTTGTGTCTTTTTAAGAAAAAGGAATCATTTTTAGAAGATTGCCTCCTATTTTGCCTCCATCATATCTCTTTGGGATGAAAATGATAACAGACCATTCCCATAACATACTACCTTTAAAGAAAAAGGACTAGTATGATTGACTTAAATAATAGGGATTTATCTCTGAATACCATGCATACAATGCAGGAAAGTGGAAAAAACAAGCTTTGGTGTTAAAATGGAAGCAGAAAATGACTGTCACATTTTGGAATGAAGCTTGAAATTAAAAAGGGGCAAAGAACAAGAATAAGCACAAATATATGGAATTTAACAACACACTCTCAAAGCAATCAGTGAATCAAGGAGGAAATTGCCTGAGAAATCAGTAACTGCCTCAAAGCAAATGAAAATGAGAAAAAACATATCAAAATTTAAAGACTGAAGCTAAAGCAGTGCTTAGAGGGAAATAGATAGCCCTAAATGACTACATTAAAAAAGAAGAAAAAGCAGAAGTCAAAGGCCTAAATGCACACCTGAAGGAACTAGAAAAAGAACAACAATATAATTCCAAAGCAAGCAGAAGGAAGGAAATAACAAAGATTAGAGCAGAATTAAGGTAACCAAGAAAATATATTAGAAAGAATTAACAAAATCAAGAGCTCATTCTTTGAGAAGATTAATAAAATTGATAAACCCTTAGCTAGACTAACAACAACAACAAAAAGAGATAAAAGATGTAAATAAATAAAATCAGGTATGAAAGAGGTGATATCACCATGGACCCCACAGAAATAAAGAGTATCATAAGTGGATAAGTTTAAAAATTGTATGCCAACAAAATGGATAATTTAGATGAAAAGGATGAATTTCTAGAAACAAATTACCATACTACATTCATGGATGAAGAAATAGAAGAACTCAGCACACCAATCACAGCTAGTAAGTTTGAATTGGTCATCAAAACCGCTAACCAAGAAAAACCCAGGACCACATGTCTTCACAGATGAATTCTAGCAACCATTCTGAAAAGAACTAATACCAATCCTGCTCAAATTCATGCAAAAAATTGAAGAGAAAGGATTATTACCTAACTCATTTTATAATGACAACATCTCTGTAATACCAAAGCCACATAAAGACACCACAAGAAAAGAAAACTACAGATCAGTCTATCTGATGAACACAGATGCAAAAATCCTCAACAAAATACTTGCTAATTGAATCCAACAACACATCAAACAAATTATACACTGTGATCAGGTTGGTTTTATCCCAGATAGGCAAGGATGGTTTAACATAAGAAAACCAATGTAATACACCACATTAACAGATTGAAGGGGGAAAAACCACATGACCATGTCTATCAATGCAGAAAAGGCATTTGGCAAAATAGAGCATCATTTCTTGATAAAAACATTTCAAAATATAGGAATAGAAAGAAACTTCCTCAACATGATTAAAAAAATATATGAAAAACCTACAGCTAACATTATACTCAATGGGGAATGCTAAAGGTTTTCCCTCTCAGATCTGTGACAAGACAAGGATGCCCACTGTCACCACTCTTATTTAACATTGTCTTTGAAGTACTTACTCAAGCACTTAGGAATGAAAAGGAAATAAAAGGCATTCAAATTGGGATACTTTCATTACTTGCACGTGAAGTGATTCTATATGTAGAAAGGCCCGAAAAATCTACAACAAAGCTTCTAGAGCTGAATAACTGAATTCAGTAAAGTAGTAGGATATAAAAGCAATGCAAAACTCAGTAGTACTTATATACACTAATAATGAGCAATCTGAGAACAAAATCAAGAAGAAATTTCCATTTACAATAGCAACTAAAAAAATCAAATATCTAGGAATAAACTTAACTAGACAGAATTGCTAAAGGAAATCAAAGAAGACCTAAATAAGTGGAACATGTTCATGGATTAGAAGATTGAATATCATTAAGATGTCTATCTACCCAAGATGATTTGCATATTTAATGCAATCCCCCCCTCCCAAATTTCCAACAGGATTTTTTAGAATTGGAAAAGCCAATTATCAAATTTGTAGCCAAAAACATCTTGAAAAAGAAAAACGAAATTGGAGGAATCCTGCTGCTTGACATTAAATCATACTATAAAGCTACAGTGCTCAAAATTGCATGTTATTGGCACAAGGATGACATATTGACCAATGGAACAAAATTGAGAGTTTAGATAGAGACCCGTGCATACACAGCGAACTGTTATTCGACAAGGCCACCAAGACCACTCAACTGGGACAGAATAGTCTCTTCAACAAATGGTCATTGGAGAACTGGATATCTATATCCAAAAGAATGACAGAAGATCAGCATCTCACACCTTATAGAAAAATTAACTCAAGATTGATCAAAGACCTAAATATAAGAGCCAAGATGATAAAGCTCCCAGAAGATAATGTAGGGAAGCATCTAAGAGATCTTGTAGTAGGAAATGGTTTCATAAAGTTTACACTCAAAGTACGAGAAATGAATGATAAAATAGATATAAATAGGACCTCTTCAAAGGAGCTTGTCATGAAAGTATAAAGGCAGCCTACTCAATGGGGTAAAATATTTGTGAACCACTTATCTGGTAAGGGTCTAATATCCAGCATATATAAAGAAATCTTGCTTCTCAATAATAAAAATATAAAGAACTCATTTAAAAAATAGGGCAAGAGAGTTGAATAAACACTTTTCCAAAAAGGAAATACAAATCACTAAAAAACATATGAAAAGATGCTCAACATCACTAGCTATGTGGGAAATGCAAATCAAAACTATAATGAAATACCATCTTACACCTACTAGACTGGTTGCTATTTAAAAAAGAAAAACAGAAAACTACAAGTGTTGGAGAGGGTGTGGAGGACTAGGACCACTCATCCACTGCTAGGGGAAATGCAGAATTGTACAGCCACTGTGGAAGACAGTTTGGTGGTTCCTCAGGATGCTAAGCATAGAATTGCCATATGATATGGCAATCCTACTACTAGGATATACCCAGAAGTATCGAAAGCAGGGAAGCAAACAGATATAAGCCCACCAGTGTTCATCACAGCATTATTCACAATTACTAAAATTTGGAAGCAACTCAAGTGTCCATCAATGGAGGAATGGATGAACAAAATGTGGTATATACATACAATGGACTATTACTCAGCTCTAAGAAGAAATGAAGTATTCACACATGTGACAACATGGTTGAACTTTTGAACCTTAAGTTGAATGAAGTAAGTCAGTCACTAAAGAACAAATACTGCATGATCTCATGTATATGAACTAAGGGTATTGAGCAGACTCACATAGAGTCTGGAAGATAGGTTGCCAGGAGATAGAAAAGGATAGAAAGTGGTGATGTAATGCTCAATCTGGGCAGAATCTATGATAAGGTGGAGAGTGGTGATTTGGCAGTGAACATGGGAGATTGGAGTGGAGTGGTATGAGTAGGGTTGATGGTGCTGGACTGTGAGTTTGAGCATGGTTGAGGGGATGGAGGAAAGAACAGGTGAACTCTGGGGAAGATGTGGACTGTGGTTGGGAATACAATTGTAAGAATTTTTTTTTGGTATCTATGGCAGGGGAGGGTCACTGATGCAGGGTGTCAGTGATGAAGGATGTATGGGGAAGGGGACATTTGGGGCATAACTCTATGGAATATGAATGGGTTCAAGTTGTCATAGGGTGTCATAGGGAGTCCTGCTACATTCTCAGAGTGGCAAGAATCTCTAGAGCAAATAGGCCAGGCCTAATAAAAGGAATACAGACCAATATTCCAAGTGTAAAAAATTAATACTTGTACTTATGAACCTTATTCTTGTAAAATTGAAACAGCTTAATAATAACTATTGCCTAAGAGTTACCTCCTCAAAACTTCTTTACTCAAATGTGTCCTCTCTCTAAGCTAAACTCAGCAAATAAACTCACCACCTTTCCCCTGGTATGGGACATGTCTTCTCGGGCTGAAACTCCCTGGTACCTAGGGATTAATACCAAACACCAACCAATGATGCATTTGGAAAAAGACATTAAATACAAAAGAGTTTCTATGGCTAAGAGATTCAAACGTGAGTTGGAAGGGTCTTTCAGAGTTACACTTATGGACATCTCAGACAGATCTCACAAATGCCACAGTAAACAAAACAGAAATGGGTGCTCCCAAGCACTCTAGAGACATCCAGAACACTAGACAAGGCACACAACACTACGAAATCAGCACCCTGATGGTGGGCCTTACATTGGAATGTATGAAAATCTATTTCCCCAATGTAACAGAGTTAGACTTATTTTTAATTTCCCTATACATGATTCTTCTACCCTTTTTTATTTGAGTCTGCAGTTAGCATTATACCCATTAAATGTATGCCCAAAAGCCTTAAACCTTTGGCTTGTTCACATGCCCATTGAGCCCTAAATCTCAGCTGAGTTGTGGCCAAAACCTACCCTCCAGTTTATGGGACTAACCTATGACTACTAGGAAAATGATGATGATGGGCAACACCAATACCCCTAACAAAGAGTATCTACAACTAAAAGTAAAACAGTTCCTTCCATCTGCCCAATGAGATCTAACCCCTCTCAATCTGAAGCAAGGCAAGTATCAACTTCCAAAAATCCTAATGGTTGAGAAATGAGCAAGCATAAGGGGGAAATACAACCATGGAACAAAGCAGACATTATTACTTTAGTAATGGAAGAACTTGTAACATTGGTATAAAATAGTGGTTACCAGAGGTTCTGTGGTAAAGGGAAAGAATGAATTGGAGGAACATAGGGCATTTTTAGGGCATTGGAATCACCTGTATGATATTGCAATGATGATGCCAGACATTATACATTTTGTCAAATCCTATAAAACTGTATAGTCAAAAGTGTAAACCATGGGGAGCAGATGTGGCTCAGTGGTTGAGTGCCTGCTTCCCATATACAAGGTCCTGGGTTCAATACCACGTAACTCCTAAAAAAAAAAAAAAGAGGGTAAACCATAATGTAAACTATAGACCTTGGTTAGTAGCAATGTGTCAATATTTGTTCATCAAGTGTAACAAATGTACCATAATGATTTAAAATGTTAATAGGTGAAAATGTGGGAGTGGGAGGGGATAGGGTATATGGGAATGCCCTATATTTTGATGTAACTTTTGTGCATCTAAAACTTCTCTCTATATAAATTTTATTAAATAAGAATATATATATATGATGCCAGTTCAGCTCTAATTGATGAGTAAATCATATATATTCATTTTGCATTCTATGGCTGAACACAGTTTCTTGCTGAATCAAAACTCTTGAAATAACATACAAGAAATATGAAATCGAGCAACACTCAATTTATTATTGCTATAATCAAAGCAATTTGCTGTGGCAAATGAAAACTATAAATATACACACTATAATTTGCTCATGATTCTGCCCACTTGTTGAATGTTAGCTAGAGATAAATTCTAGTATTCTTCAGGCATCTGTATATATGAAAACAAAAAATACACAGATAACGCACACACACACAATGATTCTTGAGCATGTAATTACTCAACAAGTAGCCAATGATCTGCTCTGACCACTTATATTTGGCATGTGGGCCGTGAAGCAAAAGAAATTATATCTGATTGAAATTCTATAGTTAAATATAAGAAATGTTGAGTATACCACTGAATGTGATTATCTCTGACCTTTATACTTTCTTAATTATCAAATATGCAAAATTGGGGGAAAGATAACTTGCTTATTAAAGATTCTACTTTGCCAGATCTACAAAGAAAATTATAAATTCACTTTGAATTTTAAATTTAAAATTATAAATCCTCTTTGCACTTACTTCAGATGTGTCCTAGGATGTGTGTGTGTGTGGATATGCGTGTTTAAGTTCTTGACTGGGTAAACACATTGAATTTTATTAACAGTATTACTATTGATATTTAAATTCACTTGACCAAGTAGTATGGTGAGATATTAAATTTAACGGGTAATTATGGAGAATTAAAATTTTCAATTAAATTATTTTTAAATTTATGGAGACACCAGATAACCCAAGGCAGATACAGATTAGTGGTTCTGAAGTTTACATACGTTGGGCATGCCTTATATAAGGAAAAAAAGGATACTAACAAAATCAAAGTTTTGTTACGAAAGTAAAGTAAGTATTTAGTATGACAAAGGGAAAGCACAACAAATTACTAGAATTGTTGAGATTTACACTTCTTTCTTCTAAAAACTTTTAAGGCAATTTACCAGAAATCCTTATATAGAAATGAGTTCTGATTGTGATCAACTTCTCTTCCCCACCTAGAATATTCTACAACTCCCATCAAATCCTAGCACTCAGAACCTAAATAAGAGATTCTGTTACAAACTTCATTAGCTTCTTTGTGTATCCTCCTCTAACAGTAAGTTTAAGATAACTGACATCTCTGGTTTAAAAACAGAGAATGATTTCTTCTCCATTCTGGATAAATTGCTCTATTTGGAAATATATCTTAGCATTTATATTAAAGGAATAAATAAAAAAGCTTACATTTGAATTAATTTGTTACTATCTTTCCCTTCTTTCCATCTTTCTTGTTAACAGTTGCTGACTTTTAATTTTTGTTCTCAACCTGTTTATTCAATACCTCAACAAAATAATGAATAAATATCAAAGATTAAGAATTATGGAACAATAGCTCAATATTTGTTTCTCCGAGGGCAGGAGAGTGCACTGGAGTAAATGTTACTAATGAGAAATGAAATCTATCAATAAGAGGGTGAAAGATTAAATTATTCATTTTTTTCCTATTCTATGGTCATGATATCTGTGCACAGGTATTTTCAATTTTGAATGTTATTAGAATATGTAAAAATTCTTGGACCCAGACTCTAAATATACTGGAATATTATATTAATTCAACAAGTCTGCTAAAATAGATAAATATTAAAAGTTGTCTTTTTTAACAAATCACTTATGACAGAAATTCTCAAAAGTTTTAGTTTATGAGATATAATTTCACTTTGGTGCTTTTATATTTAGAGCAAGTTATCTTTTTTTTAATTTATTCAATAAATTGCAGTGCTAAATGATGAATAGGCCAGCTATGTCAGGCTTAGTGAGCCAGTAATGATGGAGCAGCTGAAAAGCACTATGAAAAGTTTTTAGTATTTAATTTTAATTTATTTTAAGCATTCTAATTACCATTGTGGAGTAATCAGAATTTTGTTAGGATTCCTTTTACCTATGGCATTCTTTATAATATTTTTTTAAAGCTTGAAATAAAAATAGGGGGCCACAATAATATCTCAAATATTTGGACTCTGTGAACTCAGTCCCTATTTAGATGCCATATTGGATTTTACCATTTAGTAAAATATAATAGAAATATAGAGATATGATTAATTATATGCTCAAAATTATAGGTAATACCATATCATAGAAAATGGTAATTATACTAGAAAAATAATGATCACTATCCATGAAAAACATTGTTTTCTTATTTTATCATAAAGACAATTCTTCCTCCAAGACTTACCTGTATGAAATTTTATAATCACCTATAAAGTTTGACTTTGTTTTCATATTAATGTAATAAATACCAGATACTTAAAAGAGTACACAGTCAAAAAACACAAGAGATGGGGGACTTTGCTTTTTACCTGAATATAAATAATGTTCCATAGGAATATTTTCTCCACAAACTAAAGCAAATCATAAGCCATTTTTACATTTTAAAACATGCATACTATGTCTGATAACTTTTTACTTTCTTGCAGAATAATAAAATAATATAAATAGTTTTGATACACATCTTATAAGTTATTAGAAAATAGGTGCTGTATATTCAATGTAGCTTGAGAGCCCCAAAGAGAGGCTTTAAAGAATTCCTTTGCCTAAATACAATGAATATCAAAATATCATTAAACATTTATACCCTGTGTATATGTGTATGTGTGTAGTAAAACATAAAATCTATCATAACATTTATTAGATATATATAATGTGTTGATTTTCACACTCATATGCTTGTATGCACATAAATATGCATACACATATTTATATCATTAACTGGTACGTGTGACTATGCAGTAAGTACAATGAATCAAAGGCTTGTCAAGGAAACATGGTTTATGAAAAGAAAAAGTTAGTGAAATGAATGCTATTCAGAAGATCAAAGTATCATAGAAATGAACATTACATTATGATAAGACAGGCTAATAGATTTCAGTGGAAAGCTTCCAGTTTTAGAAATTACATTATATTAAAAAATAATCCTGTAAAATCTAAAATCTATTAGATATATTACTCTAGGCGATGGTTAAAAGTTTTACCACAATGAACTTGGCAGCTATATAGACTGGAATTATTAGAAATATAAAGCAGTATTATCTCTGATCAGTTCAATTCATCTACATCATATGCCATATGATTTTAATAACATTATTTCAAAGGTATTTCAGGCAGAGTCATTTTTGAATTATTTCATAATTCCTTGAGTCACAAATCACAGAATGAAATAGTCTATTCTATTTCTTCAGAGATAAAAAGAAGTGAATGTCTATAAAAGCTTGAAAAATCTGGATATTTTATTTGGGAGCACCATGAAATTCTTTTTTAATTAAAATTGCTATGTGAATGAACTCAATAAAAATACGGTTTCAAATTTTTCAGTGGCATACAAACACGTAACATATATATTTACAAGAATTGTAGAATTTTCATTTCCCTTTAGAACTCATAATACTTGGATTAAAATGCAACCACTTTTTAAATATACAACCTACAACACTGATATCATTTGTATACCCAGTGCAGTCCTCAGTATATGATAACAACTTTTTTCCCAGTAGCAGATGGGAACAGCTTAGGTCCCTAAAAGCAGGTTGCAGTAGTCTCAGGTTATTTTCCTGAGACTTAAGCAGACCTTTAATCTTCTATTTAATCCCAAATTCAAGAATCCTTTTCCTACTAGGCTTTGCCAGATTTCAGCTGTAAGTAGTCTTACCTGAACAATGACTACATGGCTGCAGTACTGTGAACTTGTTAGGTCTGTGCCTCCTCCATCTTTTGGATGAAGGTTGCTCTCTCTCCACCCACACTCACTGGTTTTAACTCTGTACTGAGATGGACACATCCATGGGAACCAATGATGGACTGACTTGGAGAAATGTAATTCTCATGCTAGGATCCAACCTCCTGAAGGAGGCCCTTTGGATATTGATATCAGTCTTAATCTGAAATGAATTTTCTCTTTTTAGTTTTAAATAGGTTTCATTCATGTAACTGCTTACTATCTTTAGCAAATCATAATAATATGTGGAATTGGCATTAGATTTTTAACCAAATTAAATATGGTGTACATATATATATATATATATATATACACAGTATTATTACACAGAAGCATGCATTTCCCAGCAGGGTGTGTAAATTTTCATTCCTCCATGCCCTCAACAACACTTGGTGTTGTTTGAGTTTTAAAATTGTGTTGTTTCGAAGAGAGTGAAATGATTTTTTCCATCACTCCAAAGTCCCCTGCTCTCTTCAAATTTGTATTTTCTAATGGGGAGGCTAATTATTGGTCATGATTTATTTAGCATTTGTGTTACCTTTTCTCAGAATTATTCCTTTCCATTTTGTTTTTTCTATTGGGTTATTTACCTCATTCTTTATGTTTGAAGTTTATTATTCTGGGTATGTTTTCTAATTGCAATTTGGAAATATTTATTGGCAGTCTAGGATTTTTCATTTAGATTTGTTGTCTTTTTATTTCTTTTGTTACTTCTTTTTCTTTTAATTATTAAAATCTTTTAACTTTAATATAGTCAAACCATTCTTTTCTTTTATGGTTTATGCTTTTTGTGTCTGCACAAGAATAATTTATTCTAATTTTTTGAGTTGATTTTTACCCTGAGTAAATATTGTTTTTGTAGAATAGTTCTTATTTCTGATCTATGTGCATGCTATGATTATTTCTATCTCTACTAAGTTATTATGGTATGTTATACTCATTTTTTGATGTTGAGATATTCATAAATTTCTAGGATAAACTCTTCCAGATTATGGTTTTTAAATAATAGGATTACTAAAATCAATGTCTTAATGTTGATTTAATATTGCTGAATCAGTGCCCATATGAAACATTAGTTTACATTATTTATTTCATGCACTGTTCTAGTTTAATTTGGTTATTGTAGTGTATTAGTCGGCCAAAGGGGTGCTGATGTAAAATACCAGAAATCAGTTGGTTTTAATAAAGGGTATTTATTTGGGGTAGAAGCTAACAGTTACCAGGCCATAAAGCACAAGTTACCTCACTCATCAAAGTTTATTGCCACGTGTTGGAGCAAGATGGCTGCCGACATCTGCCAAGAGTTCAGACTTCCTGGGCTCTTCTCTTCCCAGGGCTTGCTGCTCTCCAGGCTCAGGCTTGCTTCTCTCCACAAGGCCAGCTGTAGACTATCAGGCGAACGGCTCATCTTTTTTCCCGGGGCCTTCTCTCCTTCCTCATGACCAAGCTCCTCTGTGTGCTTGCTTCCCAGGCTCCAGGATCCAAAATTCTAACTTTCCCTTCTGCCATGTCATTTTCTCTGTGTGTCCCCACCCACCAAGGGCATGAGGACTCAACGTCTTACTGACATGGCCCAATCAAAGCCAATTTAATCAAGTAAAAGTAAAACCTCTGAATCCAAGACACTCTAATATGCCCAGAGGAAAAGACCAGTTTACAAACATAATCCAATATTTCATTTTGGAATTCACCAATAATATCAAACTGTTTCACATAGTTATGCAATAAACTTGGTAAATTTTTGTTTTTTATTTTTGTTCTTTGAGTTTACTTACGTTAGGATTTATTTGTTCTTCAAGAGTTTAATAAAACTAAAACTCATCCATAAAATACTTGGTCTCAGTGTTTATTCTATTTGATACATTTCCAATGTCATCAATGGTTATTTATATATTCAGTTTTTATATCTCTTCTTCATCCAATTCTGGCAAATAATATCTGCTGAAATTTATTCCTGTGTACACTCATGTTTATTAGCAAAACATTACATGCAGTGTTCTCTTATATTCAACTTTAATATTAAAAACAACTTGATGTTATTTGAAAAATTTTGTTTCTTAATTATACTTCTCTGCTTTCCTTCCACCCCACTTTTAAGTCCATATCATAATGCAGTCTATAAAAACTCTATACCTTAATTTAGATGATCTTTCTTATAACCATCTTTTTTTTTTTTTCCTTGAACACTTAATAAAATCCTACTGTGGGAAAGACATTACATTAATCACAATGAATACAAAATATATAAGTTATAGTCTCATACCTTGGAAACTCATAGTCTTTTATGGGAGAATTATATGGAAAAACAACTGGAGCAAGTGTCAAAGTATAGGTTCAGTGGTACAACTTATTAACTAGACCTCTTTCTAGTCCAAGTGATAATGATCCAAACTGCTAGTGAATAAGAAAAAGTATTAGTTAATGTTACAAGGGGCATCTACTTTCAAATACAGGTTTATCCAGAAACTCAAATCATATTGCCAGAGCTTTATCTACATATATTAGTTCTGTTCATTTTTTATTCTTCTTATGTTGTTATTGACTTGTTTTTAAGTAGGCAAACATTCTCCATATGCTGAAAATATAACTGCTTGTAGTCAAGTGTACACGTTTAAGTCAATGATCTAAATGGTAGTTTCAAAAGAAAATTCTAAGAAAGATTCATAATGGTTTACTTTTGGACCATATGACAATCACTGAGCCATTTATCTGTCCAAAGAAAGTCTATAATAATTTTCATGAAGTGTTGATAAAGGGTTCTGTAATTGACAACTATATTCACATTGAGAAAACATGGGGTAAGAAACAATGATTAAAAAATGAAATGCCTAAAATGTATAGTGATATAATATCTGCAGCAGGTGCATCAGACCAATCTACCTTTATTAAGAGACTCTTGATAAAAACTTTAAGGAATTACTAGGAAGTTTCTTGGTCTATAATTTGTATAATATGCTTTTACTGGAGTAAGAGTCAGTGGATATAACTGTATGCCTATTCCTTCTGTGATGGGGCTTCAAAGAGAAAAGGTTATGTAAAGACTATGAAACAACCTCACACATTATCAAAACCATAGCTATTCTGGCAAAGCAGTATTGTAAAAAGTCATAAAAGATCAGTGGGAAAAGAATTTAGAAATATAAGCAGAGGCCAAAAGATGGAGTATGTCATTCTAAGTAGCTTTAAGCAAACCTCAGTTGTATCCCATTGGTAATAAAGTGTTATGGTATTGATTATTGGTTAGTTGGTATATGTAATTTTTTTTGTATTTTAGGAGAGTAATGTGATCACATTTAATTTTTAGAAAGAATTTTTTTCACATTTTGAATAGGAGGTGGAGAATGAAAAGTAGGCAGGGAAGAAAGTGAAAGGATTTTTGTAACATGCCAGTCTATAGGTAGCTAACTTTTAAAAAATGAGATACTTGGTTGGGATTGAACCCAGGATGTTATACATGGGAAGCAGGTCCTCAACCACTGAGCTACACCCACTCCCCTACAGGTAATTAACTTTTCACTCAAGGTAGGTCAATGTAGATGGAGATGAGGAGATGCTTGTGAAAAATATTTAGATAAAATTTGTAAGTCTTTACGAATGATTGATTGTGGAGCATGAAGGATGTAGAGAAACTGAGGATTACTCCTGAATTTCTTATTTAAAAGAATAAGTAGATATTCAGAGATTAATTTAGACAAGTAAGCTAAAGTGAGGATGGGGGGAAGCATTTTAAATATGTCTTTTGCCACACTGAAGTTGCAAAACTATGGGAACACCAATTGGTGGTGTGTTGTTGGCTGTTTGGATATTTGTCTATGGAACTCAAAAGCAAAGTTTGGGTGAAAGATACAGATATACCCAGAATAAGGTGGGGATAAATATTAAAAGAAACCTCTAGTCTGCCTGAAATGTTCCAGAAAATGGATAGGTTCAGAACTAATAAATTCAGAATAGGAGTCGCTGAGATTCTAAAATGTAAAGACATAAGGAGAAGAAAGTGCCTGATTTGGAGAGTAAGTATATTGCAACTGTGGAGCAAGTTGCTAAAAGTGCATCGTGGGAACACAGGTTCAGAGCATGACAGAAACTTTCACCAAATGATCCCTTTATTAAGTGAACAGTATACAGAGTCCAGAAAGGACAAATAAGCTCTTTATTATTCACGTAACATAGAGAGTCCAAAAGAGCAGGGGAAGAGGTCCCATCATGGCTTGGGCCCTGGGATGCTGAAAACTGCTCCAGTTCAGGGTCCTTAGACGGCAGCTCTTTATGCCCCAAAGCACCAGAGAAGAGAGACTCATCTGTACTGTATGAGTGTGGTTTTATCCACCTTGGGGTGAAGGGAGGAAGAGAGGGCAGTTGTCACTGAGAATTCCTGTTCTGATAAGCATCTGGGGCTGCTTGTTCCGTGTTTAAGTTCTGGCCAGGCCTTTCCATTAGACAGAACTTTTCCCTCAGGATGTAGAATGGCATACAATAGAAAAGGAGGTAGGGTAGTGGAAGGTCAGAGGATGACCACTTAGTGTGTGTTTGTCATTTCCCCAGAAAAGGAGGTAGGAGTGGGTGAGGTCTGGGCAATGGCAATTTAACAGTTGTAATTTCCCTAAACAGCTATCATCAATGTAACCTTTGATTCAAGTAATAAACGTCAATGGATGCTAAAATATTCCTTGTCATGAAAAGAAATATTCACATGATAAAGTAACATTCTACAGAAAATTTATTAAATATAAAAGTAAAAAAATTAAAAATGCTTGCAATACAAGAACCTTATTTATAATCTTGAAAGAAAAAGAAAGAAAATGTTTTGTGACAATTTAGAAAAATTAAATAATGCTTCTCTATTTGACGATTTTGTTAAGTTAATATGGGAGCCCAGGGAAGCATGTAGCCACCAGGCATAACCTGGATACTCATTAATTAAAAAATAACAGGCCTACTGCAAACTTTAATCCCCTCAAGACTGTATACTCCCTTCCTGTGAGAATGTCACCAAGCACCATGTTTGTACATCTCATGTAACTTTTGCAGAAACTCTCTTCTCATACCCTATGGAATGTCATTGTCCTGAGACTCCTTATATTCCTTCTCCTTTCCTCGCTTCTTTGCAGAACACTAACTTCATTCTTTGACTGGCTGCCATCAAAGCTTCTCCTGTTTTTATGTCCCAATAAAGCTCATGACTAATCGTTTGCCTGATGTATTCTTTGGTCTTACAGCTGCCCCAACCCATGCCCTTCAAAGTTGGGTTGAAACAATTAATGTTAAATACGTTAATTTTTTTGTGGTTATATAAAAGAATGCTATTTTGTTTAGAAGATTCATGCTGAAGTATTTAAGAATGAAGGATCTTGATGTCTTTAAGTTCATTTAGATGGTTCAGACAAAAAAGTAGTGTAAAGATATTTACAGAGAGAGATATGAATAAAATGTGACAAAATATTAATTGGAGAATTTAAGTAAAAAGATTACTGGAGTTTGCTGTACTATTCTTTAAACTCTAATTTTAAACACGATAAAAATGTTGCATGACAACATCCATGCATTGATCATGTTGACATATGAAAATCGGAACACTACAGTTTTTTGTAAGAACTTATAAAGAATACATTTTATACATTTGTGTCATACTTATCAATTCAATAATAGATAATAATAAAACTAAGATTATTTCATGAGAAAGTATCCTCATTATTTGTTGGAAACACAAGGCTTAATATAGAGTTTGAGTTAAAATACTATGTTCTTAAAAAATACATATATTTGAAATGTATATGTTGTTTCTTTCTTTTACTTTATATTTTAATTCTTCTAGTCATATGGACCTTGAAAATATTTTTCAGTTTCAAATATTCACAAATAATAACCAAGGAACACAAGCAGTTTAGTGTATGTCCAGGCTTGAGAAAATTATAAATATCATTAGCACACTTTTTATTAACTAATAAATACATTTCAGAGTGAAATTAGAAAAGAAATCTGTTAAAAGTTACTTAATCAAAAATTATTAAATACTACTGCAAATTATAAATAGTAAATACAAAACTGTATTATATGCAGACCTGTGACAGTTAACATTATCATCTTGGAAGAACAGATAAAGTTTATTTGCTATATGAAATAAAATAACTAAATTCAAGCTAGTATGACGCATATTGCTAATGATATTAAGTACTGGTGTTAGTTAATTCTATTAGCCATAAGAATGCAGGATTGTGCATACTAATTATTGATAAAAATGTTTAAATGTATGTTTGATTATTTTCAACTGAGAAAGTTGTTCATATATATTGAGATTTTGAAACAGTTGAAATATGCATAAATATAATATTACATTATAAATTACAAAATTAGACAAAGATATTGCTAGACTTAGTAATCTTTTAAAACATTCCTTATGTTTTTAATTACATTTTCTCCATATGTACTCAAACATCACACTGAGTTGGTCTGTAATTTAGCCTTACAATTATGGGTTTTAAAATGATATCGTTTTCACTGAAGTTCCAAGTGGATGAAGAGAAAATGGGAAATAAATGAATGCTCACATTTTTAGACCATCATGGTAATTCTATTTCAATTGCCATTCAAATAACAGAAGTTAAACTCATTTGAAAATTTTGGTTTAAGATGTTAAATCTCATTTGGAAAATAAATTACACAGAAATCATCTCTGTCTCTCTCTCTCTCTCTCTCTCTCTTTCTCTCTCTCTCTCTCTTTCTCCACTCAAACACACACAGACGTACACACACACACACAAACTGTGCAATTTAGATAGCATGTAAAAGACGAAGAAATTTGATTACATTGTCCTGTCAATATTTGCTATCTCAATGTGCAATGTTTTCTGAATAGAGTATATTGCTTTTTGAATATTTCAATATTTGTCAATTATTTTATAATTTGATAACCGTCTTTGCCATTTCATAGAATATTAAGACTTTTGAGTTTGTTGTTGATTTCTGCAACTTAATATTTTCTAGTTCTGTCAAACACCAAAAATAAAGAAATAAAGTAAGTTCCTTTAAACTGTACTTCCTTGTGATATCCCCTCTTTATGCAAGTTGGTCTTTGTGACAGTTTGAAGTTATTTTATGAATCCCGGAAAATGATTATGTTCTTAAACTAATCTATTCCTATGGGTGTGGTATCCTTTGATTGCATTAAATTCAGTTGAGGAGCCTTTGATTAGATTACTTGGTAAGATCTCTTTAGGGCTTTTTATTTTTTTTAATTGATTTTTTTTTTCTTTCGGTCTATGAGTTCCACCCTGCCACCCTTGATTGGATTACATCAGTGAAGCATGTGCCAGCTTAGATCCCTGCCCTCTTGCTGGATCTGATTTAAATAGAAATGCAGAGAAAGAGACACACAGAGAGGAAGCTGTCATATTTGATCCTTCCATGTGAGAGAGGACTTCAGGTTTGCCTACAGCTGCAGAAAGGCAGAGAAGCCCTGAGAGACTGAGAGAGGAGGCCCAGAAAGAGACTAGCCCTATGCCTGGCTGCCCACAGCTGAGCTCCAGGAAATGGTAGATTCTAGAGAGGAAGGCAGAGACCTTGACAGAGGTTGCCCACCATCTTGCTTCACCATATGGCCTCACACATAGATTACCAGTAGCTGACTTTGGTGAGAAAGCATTTCTGCTGATGCCTTGATTTGGACATTTCATGGTCTCCAAACTGTAAGCTTTGACTCTAAATAAAATTCCCATTATTAAAGCAACCCATTTCTGGTACTTTGCATTGACAGCTCTGTGGCAAATTAAGACAATCTTTTATACAAATTTATATCTATTTACTACAGTATTAGGGAGACCATAGATTTGAGAATTCTTGTGATTCAAGTGGGAAAGAACATGGAATTATTTAAACCACAGACTGAAGGCATTTTGCCTTCTTGATCCATCTATTTGTAGTTGGTGTAAACATTGTGGAATAGTGATCTTAGTTGCTTTGAATAAATTTCTTTCTAGAGGTAGGGTAGCTGGGGAATAGTCATAATTACAGTGACTTAATTATGCTTTATTTTAACTTCTAGCCAAGCAAATCATCATAAATACTCCATTAAAATATTCATTCACTTCCTTAATATAAGGCAGGCACACAGAGTAGAATGAATGTTCTGAAAACCCAAGTTATGAGATTCAGTTTAAGAAATGATTGATACAATTATACATCCCTGAGTAATACAAGATGACAAAAGAAATCAGAGAACTGTCCATCTCATTATATAATAATGGATGATAAGGTGTGTTATTGACAGTGAGTTCAAATAAGAGGAGGGAGAGAAAGTGAGATTACCAAGAATTCCCAAAGAAAGTGAAATTTGCAAAGGGACTTGTTGAATAAGAAGTAAGATATTTTGCAGATGAATATGAGCAAGGTGAGTGTTCCAGATTGGGAAACAAAGTGGGCAAAGTCCAGGGGATAGGAAAGAATATGATATAAAGAGGGGACAGTAAGAACTCTTTCTGACAAAGCTGGAATGTTTTATTGTGTAGGACTATTCAAAATAAGGGATAATGTGAAAGGTGTGCTGACTTAATGAGTGAGATTGAACAAAGTGGACTTTGTATAAAATTAGTCAATCATTTATACTTTTCCTCACTGAACCAAGGTCCCTTTGAAGATAAGTAATCTCTTTTCACTTTTATATGCAAAATTGCTGGATCAAACTAAATAGTAAGTATCTTGGAATGAATGAATTATGAGATGAATAAAGGAATAAGTGAAGGAATGAAGGAATGTTTAAAAAAAGTATTTTAGAGCAGTTAAACTGGCAGCAGTATGGTATTTTTAATTCTGAGAACTGTCTAAATATGTGGCAAGAAAGTGCAAATTTAAACTATCCTTGCAAATTAGACACATATCAATGAATAATAATGTCTCAATTTAATAAACACCATAAGAGATGTTTTAAGGTGTGGAGAGTGAATAAGAGTGGAATTCCAAGCCTATTTTAGTTATGTACTTTCTTTTGTGGTTCAGCCTTCTGTATCTTTTTTATTTTAAGTACAATTTATGTAGTTTCTTTTTTTTTTTTTACATAAATGTTATTTTATATATATATATATTTTTTTTTAAAGGTGCTTAGATTACCTAATTATTACTCAGAAATTACAAGGATTCCCATGCTCCCCACCTCCCACACCTCCCACAACATCCCACACCAACATCCTTCATCAGTGTGGGACATCACCCACAATGGATATACACATCCTGGGGCTTTGCCACCAAGCATAGACCGCATTTCACATCATAGACCACCCTCTCTCCCACACAGTTCTGCGTGGTATATGCTGATGTAAAATGGCCTACATCTGTTGCCGCAATGCCACTCATGACAACCCCCAAGTCCCAA